>JAPKLW010000251.1:452102-478260 GCA_026898455.1 Plectranthus barbatus | reverse complement strand
TTACAAATTTATTTGCCACTATTTCTATAATTAATCTGTAGAAATTACAGTGATCACACCCTGCATCCTCCTTCTTGGTGGTTAGATGTTTACTGTTCTTCCTAGAACTCAAGTGGTTGTCATATGACCGTGAGAATCAGAATCCCAGACTAGAAAACTGAATGCTTTGAATATTTCTCAGAAAGATATATTCACCAAAGAAGAGCTTCAGCGTCGTGCTTGTACAAGTTTGCACGGTATAACTTGAGTCGAAGACTCAAGACTTGTGTAAGGAAACAAGGAAACTCAGAGAGTTTAGCAGAGAGATCCTCTTTGTCGTGCGAAGACTATAGGATTTATAGCTCAGAGTTTTTTCAATCTTCGTAAGTTGATTAATCATTCGTATGTTGACTAACCGTTAGAGGTTGAAGTGCAGACCCTTTTATAGAGGATTTCCTCTGGGCATTTTGAATTTCTGTCCATTAGACACATAAGTCCAGACGTTAGACTCATCGAAGATATTGCCCAATCGTAGCCCATGCCTTAGGTCTGCGTCCTGCTCTACTGCGTCAGTGTACCATACACTATCTTTATGTCAGACTAAGATCTTAGTTTGAGGAATCCAGGATTAGATAACCTCGTACTGACTTACACTTGGGCATGTCTAAATGCCTAAGTCTGACTGAGCTTCGATATCTTTCGAATAGCTTGAGCTTTAAAGGTAGAGGCTCTTGTACTGACTTTCCAAGGTCAGTACAACTTAGCCCTCATACTGACTTCCCAAGGTCAGTATGGTAGACCTTCATACTAACTATCTGTAGGGTTTGAGTATACGAAGGACAACATGAGTTGCTATCAATGAATTCTAGCTAAGGATCGTTCTTAGGATACCAGGAATAAATTTCAATTAAATAAACCATGCGAACCTATGCATGCCCCTATAAAATTAATTGCAGAGGATGGAATTTAGGAATACCTGATCTTCACCGTTTGATCTACAGATCTAGATCGGAGCCAATAACGATGAAGTAGATCTGGATCTGAATCTGAACAATGGCGTTGGGAGTTGTTCCTACAGATCTGATCTTCTGATCTGTTCCCTTGCTCCTTGGAAATCTGGTGAGGATTATCTACCAAGTTGGATCCGAGATCTGGAGAAATCGATTATTCTCTCCCACCGGATCAGCAGCTGCCGTTCTCACTCAATATACTGAAAAGTCTATTTGATCTGATAGAGAGAAGGCCTATATATAGTGTTAGGGTTTTGAGAAACCCTAACCCTAATGGGCTTGAGCAGTTCATGGGCCAGACCAGGGACCAGATGCAAATAAAGTGGGCCCTCTTTATTAATTAATCCTTTCTTGTTCAACCCAGAACATAATTAATTAATAAAACATTGTTTTAACCCTCACCACGGTAACAATGCTGACTCGCCCCATTATTACCACGTTATTAGGAACGGGTTGCACCAAACTAACATGATCCACATATTTAAGGTTTTAGACATTCATTAATTAATTTTGCTTATGACAATCAGCCATAATTAATTAATCTCTTATTTCCTGAGTAATACCACTCACTCCTTTTCACTTATACCTGAATTAAATAATTCAACCTGCAGGGTTCAACATAATGAACCTTCTGAGCTCCTTAGGGAATGTCACCATCCTAAAACGGATATGCTTACCTAAACGTCCAGCCTAAGCAGGCCACCCACAAATTGCCAACACCCAAAATACGGGTATAAGAGTACATGTAAGACTCGCCACCATGATAAATCAAAGTGTGGTCAATCTGTGTGTGCCCCTTATCCTTCAGTTAGGTTTAAGATCATTGGAAGTATGTTAGGGATCTGGCTCATTCATATGTCAATGAGAATGACACATCCCACTGTTGATCCCTTCAATACATAACCATGTACCGACACATCAAGTAGCTAGGATAAGCCCACTTATGAACCGATGCGCCGCTGCTTAGACCGATAGCCTATCCAGGGACTGTCTCAGCTGTGATACAGTTTATATCTCGCTAGGTCAAACGACTCATATGATCCTCTGTGATCTCCTACACACCATATGGTCATCCCCATAGGCGAGATAATAGGATATTATGGTTCGTTGTATGTTTGTTTTATCAGACAGCGAGCATTGTTGCAGCAACATATATGAAGACCAGTGTACAAAACACTTAATCATATATTCTTTCAGTATACAATCCCAACAATCTCCCACTTATACTTAAAGCATAATACCATTGCTTTATCTAAGTATTAAGTGTTTCTATACTGTCAATCACTCCCACTGCATTCACGTTACCTCTTGTCACGATTTCTCATATGATGTGATACCATACATCCTATGTGTTTCACCACCTTGTGAGACTTGGGTTCCCTTGAGTTTGTCATTGCACCAACATGATCACAATTCCATGTGATTTTATTAGGCAAATTCAGAACACACACCTCTAGAGGATAACACCGGAGTTATATTGCTTCTTGCGAAGCTAATGAAGCTGTCAAAAACTCAGCCTTCATACCAGAATCCGCAACACACTTCTGTGTTCGATTCTTATGTGCCTATGTTCAAACTCAGCCTCCAAGGCCAACACATAGTTAGAGGTCGATTTCCTTTCCTTATGATCCTCCTGGATATCCGATGTCATTCAACTCACAAGGCTATCCAAAGTTGAACTGATATCTATTTAACATGTTTATAGCAGTACAGATATCTAACTTCGTTCATTTACAATATAGAAAGACAACAATCTTTCTTGCTATGAACGACTCACCACAGAATCAATTTAAGCGACTTGGGATACCTGAACATCCTTTTCTTGTGTCAACACAAGACTTTAATTCAAAAGATGTTCCAAAATCTCATAAGTCCTACTTCTGAAACTGTTTGGATAACAATCCTTTATGCTTGATAATATCTCCACACCGTTTCCGAATGTGAAAATACCATCCACATAATGTGCAAGGAAAACCTCGCTTTCGCTGACACATAAATGGTACATGAAACTATCATTCTCGATAGACAATGTCGAAATGTCTGTTACATGACCTGAAGCTCCTTTAAGTTCATACTTGAACTACCTTGGCTTCCAGACACGATGCTTCTCACCATACCGGACATAACTTATCTGGTTGTTGCACATAGATGTCATTACCTTTTATCAAGGTACCCATTTATAAAACACGAATGATATCATCTATCTTCCAATGTGTTTAATACTTGCAACCAGTGAGAAGGTCTTGTTGTGAAACATACCTTGCTCGCTAACCTAGACCTTCGAAAACATACTAGGTTACCATTCGAGCATTTCTTTCCTTGTATATCAATCAGTTACTTATAGCTGGTAAGCTATTTGGCAATCACTGATCCTGATATACAACCATAACCTTTACTGATTCATTTCTGAATTCATGACTTGACGTCATCAAAATGCATCGTTTGTCTTACCAGCTTCGTTGCGCTTTAAGGGATAAGTACGATGTTGTTCGTTTAAGTTAGGAACAAGTCCAGAGACTGTTTCCACGAACCAGTACCATTAAGCCCGTTAAGGCAACCTCCCACTGCAACGATGCTCCTTTTACGTTGTCAGTTAATGGTGCATTAATTTGTGGTTTACCACCTTTCACAGGTGACCGTGCAATTGGTACCATACCTTCCAAGGTATGCTCAATATGCCACGGGGTATTTCCTGATGGATTTGGATTGTCTTCTCTAAAACGTTAGAGAACAATCTCACATTTGGATTCATGGTTTCATCCTATATAACTTGCTTGTATCTAAGATATATAAACAGTACTAGCTTAAACATTTCTTCCAACCAATCAGTTTTCTATATCAGCTTAAAAGCCGAATTACCCATCATTGCCCTTTTGACAGAGTCAGGGTCTGCTAGGGTATTTGGAACTGATTTAGGAGACACTAGATTAAGCAAACTTGTAACTGTTTTTGGCGCTGTTCCCAAAAAATGAAAATTTGACAAAGCTGACATAACTTATAAACTTTTAAAGAATCTTATTTCGTTTTACCTATACTATCCCAATCAAGGGATAATAGTTGTAGTTAACTGGGATGCAATCCCTTTGCTCTGCCAGATACTGTAAAACCCCATCACTTATTATATACCATTATGAATGAACCATAATGTTTTTACGGTGTTGTTCAACTTATTCTCTACCTTAGTCTTGAACGCTCTTGATTAAAGCAAGAGACTAAGACTTGTAGTGAACTAGATAAACATATCCAAATCATAAATGATTACAGTATCAATGCCTGTTAAGGCAACTGCGGAAGTAGACTCAAACCAGCAAACCAGAGCAAACACGAAATAACCTATAGAGATACAATCGCCTATTAAAAGGCCTGGTTACCATCTTATACCTCTAAGTAGTTGTCATAAGTACCACTCTTAGGAATACCTGGATTAAATCCATAATTCCATGAATTACTTAAAACTACTTAGACTGATGTAACCTATCTCTATAGAGATTCTTTTAAATTATACCTTAGAACACTGATAGTTTATGTAATCAAGTAAGGAAGAGACAATCATTCATAATAGAAAACACTGTTATTCATTATGATAGAAAAACTCTATCGAATAACTGATAATCCAATAGATGAAAAATATTTTTATCAAAACCAAAACAATATCTCTTCAGAAACTTGAATCAAAACAGAGTTTTTAACATAGACTAAAAGCAAACAACTCCAACAGCTTGAGAACAATCTCCAGCATCTTCCTTGTAGTTGGTAGTCCCGTCATCCTCAAGCATTATCATCAGCTTGATTATCTGCACAACGCAGCCAAAACATGATTATTATTCACAGTACCCACTACTCACAAGGAGTAGAAAACTGATACTAAACATGTAAATGATGACGTACCTCGTCCATTGGTGTCAACACCTGGACAATTTGTTATCCAGTGTCCTAGCTTGCCACAGCGGTAACACTTGCCCTTTCCTTTAACTTTCCCAGCCCTTTTCTTTGGAGCATAAATCCATTGTTCCCACCAGCAGTTTTCTTGTTCTTATTCCTAGCCGTTCTTTTAGGTTTTGCCCATTTAGGAGCAGCAGACCGGCTATCGGAAGAAACTTAAACTGCTTTTTTGGGTTCCATCAAGGACTGTGCTACCATCAAGTCACTGAGTAACTCATTAAGAGTATACTCCTTCTTGTTCATCACAGCATTCAACCTAAAGTTTTCAAAGAACTTGGGAAGAGAGTTTAGTATGATATCGACTTGGGCTTCCGCGTCAATACCACCACCATGCAACGTTAGTTCATCCATGAGGTGAGTCATGGCAACCACGTGCTCTCTCACTGAACTGCCTTCAGACATTTTCTTACTCACAATCTCCCTCATGAGATTGAATCTGACAGTTCTGTCCGTCTCCCCATAAGTCGGTGTTAGATTATCCATAATCTCACAGGCCTTATCATAATGCTGATGTTGTAGCTGCAGTACCTTATTCATAGTGGTCATCATGTAGCATTTCACTACATTATTAGACTTGATCCACTTATCGTAAGACTACTGCCGCTCGACAGTAGTAGCATCAGCAGCTGGGACTGGCGGACAAGGGTCAGTAAGGACAAACTTGTGTTCTTCTACAACAAGGATATAATCCAAATTACGTTTCCATTCAAGGAAATTCGGACCATTGAGAGGATTTTGAGCGAGGATATTAATGACATTATTCATAGACATATCTGAAAACAAATAAGCGAATTAAAGTAAGCACATACTACGAACAATTGAAACAAATATGCATAGAACCTTTAGATAAAACAATTGCAATTTGTTTCCTCCAATTGCCCAAGCTAATTTGTCGCAAGCTACCGGAGTAGTCCGTTTAGGACAAACGCTCAACCAAACTATAAAAGATCCTTAATTTCTTAACATGTCAGGTATCTTAAGCAAAAGAAATTAATATTGGAGATCTTAAGACCATGTTCACCTATCCGGAGCAGGGACATCACAAATGAGTTATACTCCAGGCAACATCTAAGCCAAATAAACCACAATCCTAACTCCGGATGATAAAAGGCGATTTGGCATACGCACTCAACCCATACCGCATGCCCTTTACATCCTTCGTTATCCCACTTAGATTAATCTTAGAGACCAGTAAAAGTTTTCTCAATGCAAGCTACCCGAGTAGACCGTTTGCTTAGAGACTCCCACTTCTCATCTTAAAATAAGTGTTTCATTTGGAAACCTCATCACATTGGAACAGGTGAGGGACCCCTAACGTAAGCTACCCGAGTATACCGTTTATGCTTCGAGATACCCCACTTCCAATGAGAAGTCGTATTTGTGGAGGTCTAATGATATTGGTTAGAAAAGAACCAAAATCCAGCTTAGTATTTTTAATTCTAAAGGATTCATGCGCACACATTATTTTATGTTCCCATAAATTATGTCACACCAAAAATTCCATCATAAATTAATATGATACCGGAATTTATAGACATAATTTAAAACATAAAATAAATGACATAAGACATGCTCAAAAACTAAATTGCAACATGCTTATAAAAGTAAATAATTAAAGCAAATAGGCATGCTTCCTATTACTTACTAGTGCGCACATAATAAATCACATCAGTACGAGAAATAATTAAATAAACAAATAAAATTTCTCATGGCCCCTCAAAAGCGATTACAATTGAAAAAATAATTAAATCTTACTGGGCCTCCGTTGGACTTGAAATCACAATTGAACTGCTTTAACAACAATTGGGCTTCAAATTAGGGTTTCTGGCCCAAAGGGGAGAGCCAAACCCTAATTTCAGGAATGCGGGCTGCCTCCGGGCTGAGAAGCCCGTTTTCCGGCCCAGGCTTGGAAACCCTAGCCGCCAGCAAACCCTAGCCGCACAGCAGCTCACCCCCTGCCTTTCAGGCGTCACCAGATAGCCGGCGGCGGCCGTCACCAGCAGCAGCCACTCCCGTCGCCGGCGCAGGCGCAGGCGCAGGCGACGCCGGCTGCCTCAGCCCGTGCGTGAAACAGCAGCACCCGCAGCGAAGAGCTGCACTGCAATGGCACCGCCGCGCGCAGCAGCGCGCGATCTTGCTGCTCCACCACCATGCCTGCTTCCTCGCCAGCCACCACCTTCGCAGAGCCAGTCGCCACCGCCGCACACCTCCCGTCGTCGGATTCGCAGAACCCTAGCCGCCTGTACCTACCGGATCTTCCATGCTCGCCGAACACGCGAGCAGCAGCAGCAAGACTTAGGGCGCGCTGGGCCGTAGGGACGATCCCCTACCACCACCACCCATCACTGTGCTGCCGCCCGGCCGCCGCCGCCGGCGGATGGCTGAGCCTGAACTGATGCTGAAACTGTCGTCAGATCTGGACTGTGTTCTTCGTCTCTTCGTTCCTCCGGATCTCATATTTTTATAGATTTTAAAAATAAAAAAAATACAAAAAATAGATCTAAATCTATTACATGATTTTCCCTATTAAATCTAACCACGAATTTTCTCGTGGTGAAGGCCACGAGAACAAAAAAACATCCACGACAATTTAAATCCATCCATAAACATACATATTTATTTAATCTCAATTTATTCAAGATAGAGCCAAAGAACATCAACCTGACTCTGATTCCAATTGTAGGGTTTGAGTCTACGATGGACAACATGAGTTGCCATTAATGAATTCTTGCCAAGGATCGTTCTTAGGATACCACTAATAAATTTAAATTAAATAAACCATGCGAACCTATGCATGCTCCTACAAAATTAATTGCAGAGGATGGAATTTAGGAATACCTGATCTTCACCGTTTGATCTACAGATCTAGATCGGAGCCAATAACGATGAAGTAGATCTGGATCTGAACCTGAACAATGGCGTTGGGAGTTGTTCCTACAGATCTGATCTTCTGATATGTTCCCTTGCTCCTTGGAAATCTGGAGAGGATTATCTACCAAGTTGGATCCGAGATCTGGAGAAATTGATCAGTCTCTCCCACCGGATCAGCCGCCGCCGTTCTCACTCAATATACTGAAAAGTCTATTTGATCTGATAGAGAGAAGGCCTATATATAGTGTTAGGGTTTTGAGAAACCCTAACCCTAATGGGCTTGAGCAGTTCATGGGCCAGACCAGGGACCAGTTGCAAATAATAAAGTGAGCCCTCTTTATTAATTAATCATTCCCTGTTCAACCCAGAACATAATTAATTAATAAAACATTGTTTTAACCTTCACCACGGTAACAATGCTGACTCACCCCTTTATTACCACGTTATTAGGAATGAGTTGCACCAAACTAACATGATCCACATATTTAAGGTTTTAGACATTCATTAATTAATTTGGCTTATGACAATCAGCCATAATTAATTAATTTCTTATTTCCTGAGTAATACCACTCACTCATTTTCACTTATGCCTGAATTAAATAATTCAACCTGCAGGGTTTAGCATAATGAACCTTGTGAGCTCCTCAGGGAATGTCACCATCCTGAAAAAGATATGCTTACCTAAACGTCCAGCCTAAGCAGGCCACACACAAATTGCCAACACCCAAAATACGGGTATAAGAGTACATGTAAGACTCGCAACCATGGTAAATCAAAGTGTGGTCAATCTGTGTGTGCCCCTTATCCTTCCGTTCGGTTTAAGATCATAGGAAGTATGTTAGGGATCTGGCTCATTCATATGTCAATGAGAATGGCACATCCCACTGTTGATCCCATCAATACATAACCATGTACCGACACATCAAGTAGCTAGGATAAACCCAGTTATGAACCGATGTGCCGCAACTTAGACCTACAGCCTATCCAGGGACTGTCTCAGCTGTGATACAGTTTATATCTCGCTAGGTCAAACGACTCATATGATCCTCTGTGATCTCCTACACACCATATGGTCATCCCTATAGGCGAGATAATAGGATATTATGGTTCGTTGTATGTTTGTTTCATCAGACAACGAGCATTGTTGCAGCAACATATAAGAAGACCAGTGTACAAAACACTTAATCATATATGCTTTCAGTATACAATCCACAGTCAGTATGGAATACACCATTATACTGATTTCTCCGGATCAGCATGGAAAACCCTCATATTGACTTCTCCTTAGTCAGTAAGTACGTGGAAGCCCTTATAGTGACTTCTCCTCGTCAGTTTGGTAGTCCTTATACTGAGTGCTCCAACTCAGTTTCGGTTAAGGCTATACTTGGTGAAAACCAAGTTTTAGGAATGCATTTAGTCAGTTGTCGAGCATTCTCCTTTGCTCGGTCTTCAGCCTAAGTTCTATTACAACATAATCAATCCTATACAAAGATTACAATTTAGAACTCTAGACTCTCAAAAACTGGCTAAGATGGCATACAATCTTTGACCCACCAAACCACAAAAGTAAGGATGGATTTCTCTAACAAAAATCCTACCACTTAGCCTAGCCCGGATGTTGCCTTGGGCCGCCTTGTTCATTGGTGGGCTCACATTATATTATTTGGCCCATTAATAGCCCCTTGAGCCCTGGGGTTCACCGGTCAGGTGGGCCGTAGGGTAAATAGTTTAGTCATTGTGAGCACTCATTAATGAGTTAAAATAAGCTCTAAACAAATCAAACAATTACTTCCAACACCACAATATCTCAAATCAAACACACTTGCATCGCTAGTAACAACTACACAACAATTTTGATTCCACAACACAATCAACGGAAATATGAAGATTGATTAAATGATGAGAACAAAGATTAGGATGGATCATGTAAGGGATCTTAGAATTGACTATGAAACCACGTCAAGCCAACTTTAATCTCAATGGAGTTGATTGATTCACCCTACCTTAGTTTATCCACTTTACTACCGGTGAATAAACCGTAGATTACCTAGACCAATATCCCGTGAATTATCTACCTATACGTCGTTTCTTCTCGTTGGAGTGAACTTAAGCCTATATGTGTGATCGGTACTCAAAATCTAGGCCTAAGTATTGGCCACGACCTAAATGACAATTTATCAAACACTTAGCTATTGACCTACAATGTTTGAATGGGAATAATCTCAAGATCACAACAAACACACACAATGAGGTAAGGAAAAGCTCAAATTATGAATTCAACAATCAATTGCAAAACTTAAATCATAATCCTACACAAATTTAGCCTTCCATGGATCAAATACAATAACAATGTAAAAGCAAATCCATTACATGGTAAAGAAAAGTAGAATAGATTCCCCGAATTGTGTCTTGATCTTCAACCTTCTCTTCAAACTCCTTCAGTTGAGTAGATTTATCTTTGAATCCCATCCAAAATGTGTAAAAGTGAGTTGTGGAAGTTGGTTGTGAGAAGTAACAGCCAAAAGTCCAGAAAATTTCCTTTTTTTACTAAGTTCCCGAGCCTGCATTTTACCCGAAATGGTTGCTTACCCTTCATGGATTTTGCCCAAAAAGAGCCTCTGTTTCACTCTGCATTCATGACTGGTTTCAGCTAAAATCAGGATGATTTCGCCTGAAATGAAGCTCTGTCCCGAATTCTAAATTTGCTCTAAGTGTCCATTTTGGCAAAAACAAGAGTGGTTTCGGTTGAAATTAAGCTCTGTCCCAGCTTTCAATCTCAGACATCAAGGTTTTGGTCGAAATGAAGGTAATTTGAGCCAAAATTAGGCTCTGTATCTCTGCCCGCCTTCAACACTTCTTTTGGGCTAAAATTAAATACTCTCAAGCCTCGATTTCAGCAGAAATGTCTCCAAACATGGCTCACTTGTAATTTTGTGATTAATTCAATCCCTACACAATTCAAACACCAATATACCAAAAGTAACATCAAATATACCTGAAACATATGATATTTGGGTGAAATGAAAGTGAGATGACCTAAAAATGTAACATTCAGGCACACAAAATGCATGCATTTCACACACATATCACAATCCCCCAAACTTGAACCTTTAATTATCCTCAATCAAAACACGACAAAGGCATCATTCTGCTTAGTGCAAAGCATCATAGCTCTTCATATCAACATCGGCATGTGTCAATTGAACGAGATTATCACTTTTATTTGTACAATGGTTACTAGAAGAGACTAGAACCTCTTAACAAACGGGTTGAGCAAGAAAACACTCTCCCTCATGTGTTTAGGACAAGCCACACCAGCCATTTTCGTCCATGACTTTCCTATTTTCTCTCTCACACTTCCCGGTGATTCTTCCTCCGCCATTGCCATTGTTCCGAGTGAACCTCACTTCACCGCTCCTCTTCTCGAGTTTAATCGTATGCGACCTATTTCCCCACCTGTCTTTGTTAAGTTATTGTGGCATTGAGTGGTGTGTCCTCTCCTATTTTTGGTATATTTTGTAATTTTGTGGTTGTGTTTTTCCGGTGTTAGTCTTGCACGGATTAGGTTTCCAGGGTACTTCGCCTTCGTGGGTTAGTCCAAACCATGCTTTTGTGGTGAGTTTTTATAAGTTATCCCTTTTCCAATCTTAGAGTAGATTGGGTTTTTTTCCGCCGATTAGGGCTTTCTTTGTAGCGATGAATTCCCCCTTTGGGTTTGTTTCTCAGAATAGAGAAGTGGGTAGTGGTTCGCCTCTCCTTTTGACTCCTTCACCATCTCGACTTGTGGATTCATAGGCTTTGTTTCAACTGTTGGGGATGATTTTGGACCCGAGCAGGGGATGGTTGGACAAAGGTTCGGGCAGATCCCCGTTGAGGTGCCTTCCTTGTCCGCTTTATATGGTGAATCCTCCTCGAGTCCTGAGAGGGTAGATTAGGTTCGGTAAGCCATCTCCTCACTATTGAAGACCCAAATTAAGGACATGAAGAGTCAGATTATGTGTCATCGGCCCACTTATTTTTCTTTTCGTCTAGACCAGCATTACTACGACCCTTCCCTGGGGTTTTTGACTTTCTATCTGCCATTCATGGTGAAGGGAGTGGGTCTCCTGGTCCATCCCTTCTTCTATGACATTCTTTGATCATAAAAGGTCTCACCCTTGACTTTGCTCAAGAATCTAATCATTGGGATAACTTCCATCCTAGGAAGCATCCAGCAGTTACATCTCTAAAAAGAGATTGACTCCAACGGGCTGTTGCCAAGCCCTAGGAAAGTTCGGAAGGAACTATAAAGCTTCTATTGCAGTAAAGACAAGTTTTACGAAGGTGCATCCTTGATTTAACCGTAGCTGCCGACTAGAAGATCCAAGTAACGTAGGATAGCTTTGCAGTGGCTGACTCGAAAGCTCACCACATGCTACAGGAGATAGGCGATTCCTTGTACTTGAATATTTTTTTTTTAGTGAAATTCTCAGTGTTCGACTGAGGAGTGGACGTAGATATTTAATGATCAAACCACTATAAACCTTGTGTTCTTTCTTACTGTTTTATTGTTTCTATTGTTTGATTTAAAAGCTAGCAACCTCAAGTTGCTAGAGTATATCTCTGAAACAACCTTAACACCTACCTCGAGCTAAGTATTTGGAAAAGAATCTAAGTGCAAGATACTTTATCATTCCGCTGCATTTGCTAAGTAGCTTTCGGCTGCTTATCACGACTCTGACACTGGACCAACAAGTGGTATCTGAGCAGGAGGTCGTAAGGCTTACTGCTTCTGAGTCGTTTTTGATAAGATCTACATTTTCCTTGCACTGTTTTTGTATTGTTTAGTTTAGGAACACAAAGCTCGCCAAGATGAACCATACTCTTCCCAAGTACTAAGAGAAGTTCAACTCATGGCAGAAGATGGCCACCATTCAACTCCAAAGCATACATCCAGAGATGGTGGACGTTCTTTCTAAGGGGCCCATTAAGATCTTGAAGCCTAATATTTTTGTAGGTCTAGTTGCTGATGGGCTACCTAGACCACCTCCAATGGTCGAGAAGACGTTAGATGAAGGGACGGTCGAGGACAAGAAAAGAGCTCAGCTAGAATATCTAGCTAAGAAGCTTATACTTGACAGTTTGCCTCCGTTGATGGAAGACAAGGCTCTGGACATTGATACAACTAAGGAGATGTGGGACTATGTCTACGCATCCTCCCAGGAGACAGACCAAATGAAGAGAAACAAACTCCAGGTAGCTGTCGATAAATATGAGTCTTTCTCTATGCTTGCAGGTGAATCCATTCAAGCAATGGAAGAGAGATTTAATACAATAATTGGAGAGCTCCGGAACTTGGAAAAGACGTGCAACAATGGAGAAATGAACAACAAGATCATTTCCAAGCTCTTTCCAAGGAGTGATTGGTATGTGAAGATGACGAGCTTGAGTGAAAAGGACCTCAACAAAATGTCTACATCTGAGGTATTTGCTCAACTTAAAGCTCATGAATTTATAATACAACAATCAAAGAAGAACGAAGCAACTACTGCTCAAACTTCGTCAACAAGTGTTGTACCCCCGGAGGATCTAGCATTCTTTGTTAAGAAAGATGCTGGAAGGTGGAAGCCGAGGAAACCCTTCAACAATAATGAGAGATCCGCACCAGCATCACCAGCAAAGGAGGTTGCCTCAACCTCAGGTTCACAGCATGTAGACCTCAAGATTAGTGAGCTCGAAGAGCAGATGCGAAAGCTTCAAAAGCTCATGCTGGAACCCAAAGCAGAGAAGGAAGCCAAGGAAGCTAAGCTCACATCCTCCTCCAAATCAACAGAAAGGAAGCCTAGGATGTGCTTCGAGTGCTATTCGCCGTATCATCTAAAGCACGAGTGTCCAAAGGTGAGCAAGGAGGAAAGAGAGCGCCTCAAGCAAAGATTTGAGAGAAGAGCTGTCAAAGCAGTCACCAGGGCGCTGCTGACCAGGACAAAGGTGCCCAACATCCCTGACAATGATGAGGAATACTATTCATCAGAAGAGGATGATGAGGATGCCATGCTGGTCTTGATGGCAGATATTGTTGATGATTAGGATGTTGAAGCAGAGCAGAATGCTGAGTCGGCTCTAGCAGTCAATGCTCAAGAGGTACATTCTACTAGCATTCCTAGTTCAGCAATCATGCATGAATTGGAGGATTCTGTTTTGGATTCCGAGGATGATTATCTCACAAAGCTTTCAATAGAGTTCTAAAAAATGTACGAGATAAAAAATGCTATTGTGGGAGAGAATACCTCACTAAAACTCAAAGTTACATCTTTGACCGAGGAAGTCGAAAGACTAAGGTCTGATAGTGAGGAGCTTTTGATACTTAAAGCTGATTACTCTAAGCTTACTGAAAATTTTAAATTTTATGAAAAGGAGAATCTAGCTTTGAAGAACAAACCTAAAGAGGATTGTATTTTTGCTTACACATCCAGCAAGGCAGTTCTAAGTGCCATTGTGAGCCAACAAAGAAAACATTCTGATAAATCAGGATTGGGTCTTGGTTGTGTTGAAGCAAAATCCTCTACGGAAGCCTTGAGTAAAAATGCTGAATTTTCTAAGCAGAAAAATATTTTATTCATTTCTGCTGGAAAAGTCAATGCTGACAAGGGTAAAGGAAAGACAATTGCTGAGCCGTCAATTGCTAAGCAGACTGATTGGCATAGCAAGCATGCATCTCCTGGATCTCAGCAGAGTACCCAGAGAATGCCTGCTAGGCATGCTTCAGTCGGATCTCAGCAGAGTACCCAGAGAGTGTCTGCTAAGCATGCATCTAGTGGAACTCAGCAGAGTATCTAGAGGATGTCTGCTAGGCCACACTCAGCAGTGTCAAGGAGGAATGCTGAGCATTGTACATTTAATGCTAGGATAGCATATTCTACCTTCAATAAAGGCAAGCAGGTTGCATATCATACTGTAAAACCACAGTATCCTAAGTACACACCACGTAGGAGGAACACATATGTGAGGCCCGAGTCCAACCATTTTCCTTTCAAAAGGACTAGGAAGGCTAAGCACACTACTCCACCTCGTTCTAATTATACGAAGTCTGCTTATCCAACAAAGGTCGAGAAAGTTGCTAAGGGTGATTTCAAGAAGAAAAGCTTGAAGATCACCAAGATGTGGGTTCTAAAAGGGACCATGATCCACGCTAATCCTGCAGGACCCAATGCTAAGCGGGTACCTAAACAGAATTGATGATTTTTTCAGGAATAGGATCCAAGAGCGAAGACATCAGGAATGTCAAATAAATGGATCCTAGATAGTGGCTGCTCAGGCCACATGACGGGGCGAGAAGAGCTATTCTCAGAACTTCAAAGGATTTATGGCCCCACAGTCATGTTTGGCGATTATAGCAAAGGTCGAGTGATTGGATGAGGATGCATTGAGCAAGATGGAATGAGAATCATCAACATTGTTCTCGTCTCCAACCTCAAGCACAACCTACTGAGCATTAGCCAACTATGCGAGAATGGGTATAATGTGTATTTCATTAATACTGGTTGTGAGATTGTTGATAGTGCTACAGGTGAAGTGAAGCTCAGAGGCATTCACAAGGGTGGCCTAATTACTGTTGATTGGCAGAGCAGTCAACAACATTCATGCTTCGTAGCATTCAACAAGGGAGAGACAAATTGGTTATGACATAAGAGGTTAACCCATCTGAACTTTAAAACCATTAACCACCTAGCCAAGCATCAACTTGTTGTAGGATTGCCTGAGGCGACCTTTAGAAAGGTAGGTGTGTGCAAAACGTGCCAGCAAGGGAAGCAGACTAATGCATCCTTTAAGATAAACCCGGAGAATGCCACTTCAAAAAGAATCCTTGAGCTTTTGCACATGGATCTATTTGGCCCAGTCACTCTAGCCAGTGTAAGTAAAAAGGTTTATACTCTTGTGGTTGTTGATGACTTTTCTAGGTACACGTGGGTCAGACTGCTAAGGACTAAGGATGAAGTAAAGCTCATCCTACCACAGCTGATCCGCAAGGAGCAAAATAGCAAAGAGGTCACCGTTAAAAGAATCAGATCAGACAATGGGACTAAATTTTGCAATGGCATTCTAATGGATTTCTGCAACGAAGCTGGAATCGGGCATGAGAAATCCACTGCTAGGACCCCCCAGCAGAATGGTCTAGCAGAGAGAAGGAATAGGACCTGGAAGGAAGCAGTGAATTCGATGCTAACCGACTCTGGTCTGAGTGGAAAGTATTGGTGCGAAGCAGTCATGACTGCTTGCTACACTCAAAATAGGAGTGCGATCAATGGCAGATTCAACAAGACTCCTTATGAAGTGTACTATGGTCGTAAGCCTTCTCTGACTCATCTTCGTGCTTTTGGTTCGACATGTTATATTCATAACAATGGGAAGTCGAATCTTAACACTTTTTCGCCTATGTCTGATGAAGGTGTGTTCCTTGGATATGGACATCCTTCTCACAAAGGCTATAGAGTGTTAAACAAGACAACTCAAGTTGTGGAGATAACATGCAATGTTATTTTTTATGTGTCTACCCTAGTGCGCAGGATTTTAAGAGAGAAAAAAGATTACAATCATGAGGCTAATGATGTTCATGATCAATCTATCTTGAATTCTTTCGAAAATATGAGGATTGATCCGACTAAGTCAATGAATGATTGTAATCCAACTAAGGTGCATTCAGTAGGTGATCAAACTACTGAACCGACCGATGATGCTAATGATAATGCTGAGGCCACCAACCAAATTTATCTTAATGATAATGTTGAGATTCTGGGATCACTCGAAGACGAAGATGAAGAAATCCCAGATCAAGGATGAGTTGCTGAAGGAAGATTGGGCATTGCTAAGGAGATCGCTAAGGACGATGCTGAAATTCCAAATGCTGAGATCCGGAATGCTGAAGTCCAGAATGCTGAGATTCCTGTTGCTGAGTTGCTGAATGCTGAGGTACAGAATGCTGAACCTCCGGTGATTGCTGAGGAAAATGTTCTAGCAGAGAACAATTCAGCAGGCGATGCTAGCAATGCAACCCTAGCAACCAACAATCCAAGACCGAGATGGCTATGAGATAACCCCCTAGATGCTGTCAATAATGGCATCAATGATCCAGTAAGGACGCGACAAGGCAATGCGATGCTGGCATGTTATATTTCGCACGAAGAGATTATGAAGAATGAAGATGCTCTACAATCTCCAGATTGGGTGGATGCTATGCAAGAGGAGCTAGAAGAGTTCACGCGCAATCATGTCTGGGATCTTGTGGACAGACCCGAGCATCATAGTGTTATTGAAACAAAGTGGGTTTTCAAGAACAAGAAGGATGAATCTAGAATAGTCATCCGAAATAAAACACGTCTAGTAGCCAAAGGATACAGACAATGCGAGGGTACTGATTATGATGAAACCTTTGCTCTGTTAGCTCGTCTGGAAGCAATAAGGTTGTTTCTCGCATATGCTGCACATAATGAGTTTTCAGTCCTGCAGATGGACGTGAAAAGTGCTTTTCTTAACGGTGAGCTCAAAGAAGAAGTGTATGTTGAGCAACCACCAGGCTTCGAACAAGGAAATCAAGTGTCTAAGGAAAGCCTTATATGGTTTGAAGCAGGCACCGAGGGCGTGGTATGGAACTTTGTCCAAGTTCCTACTGGATAATGGGTTCAAGAAAGGGAAGATCGATCAGACTCTCTTTCGCATCAAGGATGAAGGAAGCATTTCACTTGTGCAGATATATGTCGATGACATTATCTTTGGCTCTAAGAATCCAGTGCTATGTGAGAAGTTCTCAGAGCTAATGCAAAGTAATTTCCAAATGAGCATGATGGGGAAGATGTCTTATTTTCTGGGACTTCAAGTTCAGCAATCGAGTGAAGGGATCTTTATTCATCAGAGGAAGTATACAAGAGATCTCATTGCCAAGTATAGTCCATAGAAGACAAAGAGCCTAAGGATTCCCATAAGCATAAGCTGCTAGATTTATCTTGATGAAGGAGAAGAACCTGTGAATCTTAATCTCTATAGAGGTATTATCGGGTCCTTGCTTTATCTCACTGCTAGCAGACCAGATATTTCCTATGTCATAGGAGTCTGCACGCGATATCAAGAAAATCCAAAGAAGTCGCATTTGGATGTTGCTAAGAGGATCATCTGATACCTTAAGTGTACCGAAGGTCTTGGAATTTGGTACCCAAGGTCTGATGGGATAGCACTCAGTGGTTATTTAGACTCAGACTTTGGAGGGTGCAAGATTGATCGGAAGAGCATGAGCAGCACCTACCAATTCCTTGGACACAAGCTAATAAGTTGGTGAAGCAAGAAGCAGCACTCTGTGGCGATGTCTACTACCGAAGAAAAATATGTAGCAGCCGCAAGTTGTTGTGTGCAATTGTTGTGGATTCGATAACAATTACAAGATTATGATATTGCTCCAGAGTGCGTGCCAATCTACTGCGACAACAACAGTGCTAGGTGCATTACAAAGAATCCTATTCATCATTTCAGGACGAAGCATATTGACATTTGACATCATTTCATCAGAGATCACCAAGAAAAGCAAGATATCGTTGTTCAATACATATGCACGGAAGATCAGCTTGCTGATATCTTCACTAAACCGCTTGTTGAGGCCAGATTTAAAGAATTATGTCTGAAGTTAGGCCTCATGGAGTTAGAAAATGATGGGGATGAATGAGGTCAAACTCTCATTCTTTCTGGCTTTCTGATTTATTGGATTTTTGGAGTTGATGGAGATAAACGTATCCCATCTTACGTTTTTGATGTGCTGAATTTTTGTTGCTAAGATATTGCTGCTACGCAAGTGGATGCTGAGTCCAAGCTCTCAGCAGATCTAAAGCAGTGTTATATTACACTGTGCAATATGCAACAAGTAGATTGCTGAGTCAAGTGAATGCTGAGTCCCAGCTCTCAACAGTTCCTAAGGAGTGTAATATTATAACAAGTGTACCAGACGTTTGCTGAAGAGTAAATGTTGAGTCCAAGCTCTCAACATTTCGTCAGAATGCTATGTTATTATACTCAACAAGTGGTGTCAACAATTAATATTTGAATGCTATAATATTTGAATGCTAGGATCTGAATGTTGAGTCCAAGCTCTCAGCACTCTATACGTTACTAAGGATTCCGATGCTAGAAGATTGCTGAGTCCAAGCTCTCAACAATCTCAGAAAGTCAAAGCGCGAACTTTTTGAATTTCAAATCCACTATGTGTATGCCACACGATGCATTTAATGCGTGCAACTGGCTGCGAGAAACCAGGAGCCAACATGTCAAAAGTACTCGAGCGTTTTGGGCGTGGGACACCATACAAAGAGTCTCGAGTCTCCTGAACCGTCGATTGAATCTGAAGCGGTCTACCCTCAACTGTCAGATCCAACACTTAGAAGATATATTAATCGTACTTCGTCGAATTTGCAAACCTTCTACACTCTGAATCTTTGAATCCCTATATTTCAAGCTTTCCAAAATTCCCAAACTTTCGAGATTCCTTTGAATCTCTCAAATTTCTCAAGAATGTCTTCCAATCCTGAATCTTCCTCTTCTACCCAAAAGCCTACTCACCCTGAAATTCCTCCTAAGTTAACCCTGTGACCTATTGATGGCATGTCTCTACACGAAAGGCATGCACCGGGTTTTACGATAATTGTCAAGAAGGAGGATATCGATGATTTGATTCCATACGCTCGCTTGGTCACTCTTGCCCGTAAGAAGGAGCAGTCTGGGCTGTCCAATGCTCAGAAGAGAGCAGCTCAGATTATGAAGGACCGAATCCTCTACACGCCACTTGATGCTGCACATTTTCCAAATTGGGTAAAGAACACCTTGGCTAAGGAGGAGGTTGTTCAATATTTATCTGCTGAACCATTGAGGTTTCATCCTCATATAGTTTCTGAGTTTTATGCCAGGGCCTTCATAGCAGATGATCACAAGTCGTTCACGACCTCTGTTTTTGGGACATTGATCACTGTGACTGCTGAGGTTCTTGCCAAGACGTTCAGACTTCGCAACTCAGGCGAATGCATCACCACCTACAAAGTTGTAAATAAAGATGAAATGAAGGCCAGGTGGGAACAATGGAAGAAGCATGAAGTGATAGAAGACGCAAAGCATCAATGGAAGGTTGCGATGCCTAAAAATCAGTTCACGGAGGATTTCAGACTACTCGCTGATTTGGTTCTTTTTGTATACAAAACCCAACAATCTCCCACTTATACTTAAAGCATTACATCCACCATCCAGAGTATACAGTGCGTCTATCTAGCCTAGCCATTACATCAATAATTGTTAGTGGTAGGCATCCACTTCAGACCTAGACCATGAATATGTCTTTCGTAAACCTTCTGTGGTAAACACTTTGTGAATGGATAAGCTAGGTTGTCTCTAGTGTCAATCTTCTTGATCAGTACAATACCCCTCGATATGATCTCTCGTATGATGTGGTATTTGTTGGGATTGTATACAGAAAGCATAAATGATTAAGTGTTTGTATATCGGCCTTCATTTATGTGTTACATCAACAATTCTCGCTATCTGATAAATGTGAACATATAACGAACTATAATATCCTTTTATCTCGTAGATAGGGATGACCATATGGTGTGTAGGAGATCACAGAGGATCATATGGTTCGTTTAACCTAGCGAGATATAAACAGTATCACAGCTAAAACAGTTCCTAGATAGGCTGTTGGTTTAAGCTGTGGCACATCGGTTCATAAGTGGGCTTATCCTAGCTACTTGATGTGTCGGTACATGTTTATGTATTGATGGGATCAACAGTGGGATGTGCCATTATCATTGACATATGAATGAGCCAGATCCCTAACATACTTCCTATGATCTTAAACCTTACTGAAGGATAAGGGGCACACACAGATTGACCACACTTTGATCTGCTATGGTGGCGAGTCTTACATGTACTCTAATAACTGCATTTTGGGTGTTGGCATTTTGTGTGGGGTCTGCTTAGGCTGGATTATATGTAAGCATATCCGTTTCAGGATGGTGACATTCCCTGATAAGCTCACAAGGTTCTTTATGCTAAGTCCTGCAGGCTGAATAATTTGTTCAAGCATAAGAGAAAATGAGTGAGTGGTATTAATCAGGAAATAAGATATTAATTAATTGTGGTTAATTGTCATAAACCCAATTAATTAATGAATGTCTAAAACCTTAAATATGTGGATCATGTTAGTTTAATGCAACCCGTTCCTAATAACGTGGTAATAAAGGGGCGAGTCAACATTGTTACCGTGGTGAAGGTTAAAACAATGTTTTATTAATTAATTATGTTCTAGGTTGAACAAGGAAGGATTAATTAATAAAAAGGGCCCACTTTATTATTTGCATTTGATCCCTGGTCTGGCCCACACACTGCTCAAGCCCATTAGGGTTAGGGTTTCTCAAAACCCTAACACTATAAATAGTGTTTCCCTCTCAGATCAGAAGTAGTACACAATACAGTATACAATTAATATTCAATTACAATTAATATTCAATTAGAATATTGAATATTTTTTATTCAATCTGTAAAATATTCAAAAATCAAGTTGAAGATGGAGAACAAGACTTCCCAGCAACTTGTCTATCACCAGCCACCAGCGACCGACGACGGCGGAGGGCGGCGACGCAGGCGGCAGAGGCGGCGGCGCACAGGAAACCCTTAGGGTTTGGCCTCCACGCGGCTGGGCTGCCTCCCACCATGCACGCGCGCTTCCTCCAACCACCAGGGCTCAACTTGGCGTGCAGCAGCGGGCGAACGTCGGCTGAGAGGGGTGGCGACGCGTTTTCAGTTGGCTGCAATGGGCGGACGAGCAGGGTTCGTGGCAGAACCCTATTTGCAGCGTGGCGGCGGCGCGCAGCAGTCCTGTGCTGCTTGTGGCTGGGCCGCGCCCTCGCCGGCTCTGTGCACCGGCTCTTCTCTCGCTCTCTGCTAATCGCCTCTAATGGCGACGACGGTGGTGGCGTCGGACGGCAGAGCCGCGCGCAGGAGGCGCGCGGCGGTTCGCAACAGTAGCGAGAAGCGTCTCGCTTTTCTCTCTGGTTACAACAGCAGGCTCAGGCATCGTCGGCGACTCTCCTCCCGGCCGGCGACGTCGTGCGAGGATGGTGGCTGGTGTGGGTGGTGCGGCTGCGCTGGTCAGAGGCGGCGGCGGCAGCTGTAGGGGTGGCTGGTTGCTAGGGTTTCAAACAAACCCTAGGGTTTGTGCAGCTAGGCCTGTTTTTGGGCTCCCCAGCCCGGAGGCGGCCCGGTTCAGCTATGAACCCTAGTTCTTGTCCACTATGCAGCGCGATTTGCAGTTTTTCAGTGGGAGCCCAATTCTGAAGATCTGTATTGTAATTAAAGCCTTGTAATAGATAGGATTTAATTTGTAATCGCATTTGAGGGGCCACGAGAAATTTTATTTGTTTATTTAATTATTTCTCGTATGATGTGATTTATTATGTGCGCACTAGTAAATAATAGGAAAGCATGCCTATTTGCTTTAATTATTTACTTTTATAAGCATGTTGCAATTTAATTTTTGAGCATGTCTTATGTGATTTATTTTATATTTTAAATTATGTCTATAAATTCCGGATTCATATTAATTTATGATGGAATTTTGGGTTGATGTAATTTATGGCAACATAAAATAATGTGTGCGCATGAAACCTTTAGAATTAAAATACTAAGCTGGATTTTGGTTCTTCTCTAACCAAAATCATTAGATCTCCACAAATACAACCTCTTATTGGAAGTAAGGTGTTTCGAAGCGTAAACGTCTACTTAGTAGCTTGCGTTAGAAATAACTTACCAGTTCTAATGCGATGAGGTTTCTAAATAAAACATTTAGTTTGAGATGAGAAGTGGGAGCCTCTGAGCAAACGTCTACTTAGTAGCTTGTATTGAGACAACTTCCACAAATCTCTAAGATTAATCTAAATGAGATAACGAAGGATGTAAAGGGCATGCGGTATGGGTCGAGTACGTATGCCAAATCGCCTTTGACATCTGGAGTTAGGATTGTGGTTATTTTGGCTTAGATGTTGCCTGGAGTATAACTCATTTGTGATGTCCCTGCTCCGGATAGGTGAACATGGTCTTAGTATCTCCAATATTAATTTCTTTTGCTAGCGGATACCTGGCATGGAGAGAAATTAAAGGATCTTTATGGTCTGGTTGAGCGTTTGTCGTAAACGTCTACTTAGTAGCTTGCGATGAATTAGCTTGGGCAATTGGAGGAAACAAATTGTATTGTTTTTATCTAAAGGTTACTATGCTAATTTGTTTCAATTATCCTGTTGTATGTTCTTAATTTATTTTCGTTATTCATTTTTAGATATGTCTATTGTTATTCGTATTTTGGCACAAAATCCCTTGAAGGGTTCGAATTTCCTGGAGTGGAAATGGCTCATGGAGCGATGCATGTTTGCTACACAGACCGTGTTTGTGTTACTTGTGCCTCGTCCGGCTGTACCTTTCATTGGGACCTCAGATTCCTCCAGGAACTCCTTTGAAAAATAGATGGCGAGCAACGATAAGTTATTATCAATGCTCAGGTCATCTATGATTGAGGAGCTCTAGCTCAAGTATCAGTATTGTACTGACGCAGTTGAGATCTTGAGAGATCTAATTATGACTTATGGTAGGCTTGGACAGACTGCCAGTGCCGAGTTCATAATGAGAATTGTGAACTGTAAGCTGGCACAGGGTGGTAATGTTAGGGAGCATGTGCTGCACATGGATCACCTCAGAAGATTCTATATCTTAAATGGTGGAAATATGAATGATCAGTTGTTCACTGATATCATATACTACTCCCTTCCAGAATCTTACTATGACTTCACTTCCATAGTCGAAGACAAGGTGTTCACTTTGGATCAGTTGATCAGTTTCTTGGAGGCTGCTCAACAGATCAATGATTCCTTGTCTGCTGTTGTGCCTGACTATAACTTTCCACTTCCGAGTGTAGAGGATGTAAGCATGAACAATTCGACTAGTGATGGTTCTATAGAAAGATTTTGAGGCAAAGTTTACAAAAGAAAGGTCTGTTCTGCATGCAAAAGGAAAGGTCACTATAAAGTAAATTGTCCGGTGTTTGTCACCAAGGGACATGGTACGTCATCTTCTGCACTAGTCATTGAAACATGTTTAGCATCAGTTTCTATCCATTCGTGGATAGTGGACACTGGAGCTACTAATCATGTTTGTTACTCTATGCAGGGGTTCGAGCTGACTAGAGAGCTTGAAGATGGCGAGGTTACCATCTCCACGGGAAATGCTGTAAGAGTCTCTGCTGCAGCAATTGGAGATGTTACTTTATGTTTTGGGAATAATGTTTTAACACTAAGAGATGTTTTGTTTGTGCCGTCTTTTCGGCGAAACTTGATTTCAGTTTCCAAACTCTTTGATGATGGATTTTCTGTTATTTTTGGTAGAGATGTTTCTATCATGAGAAATAACGTTGTTATCTGTCATGGGTCACTGAAAGATTCTCTTTATGTTATTACATGTTCAAACAAACCAACAGTGAAAGAGGCATATAATTTGTCTAACCAACAGAAAAAGAAAATTTTCTTCAAGTGAGGATATAACATATCTTTGGCACTTGAGACTGGGTCACATCAATCTTAAGAGAATCAAGAAACTCGTTGATAGTGGAATTATGGATCCAATCCAGGTAGTTCCACATAGAGTTTGTGAGTCTTGTATAGAGGGGAAGATGATGACCAGGCCTTTTAAGGCAACAAAGTCTCGAGCAAATGATTTGTTGGACCTCGTCCACTCTGATCAGTGTGGACCTATGTCAACACAAGCCCGTGGTGGGCATAGATACTTCGTCACCTTTACAGATGACTACTCCAGATATGGATGCGTTTATCTTCTTCATCAAAAGTCTGAATGCCTTAAGAAATTCATGGAGTTAAAGGTAGGGGCTGAGAAGAAGTTGAACAAATCAATAAAGACACTACGTTCAGATCGTGGTGGGGAGTACCTCAGTAATGAGTTTTTACATTATCTTGTAGATCAAGGGATTAGTTCCCAGTGGACCGCACCTGGCACCCCTCAACAGAATGGTGTGGCGGAGAGAAGGAATAGAACTCTGTTAGAAATGGTTAGATCTATGATGAGCTATGCCAGTTTACCTATTTCCTTTTGGGGATATGCTCCAGAAACAGCGGCGTACTTACTCAATTTAGTTTCTTCTAAATCAGTTCCTAAAACTCCAATTGAATTATGGTATGGACGAAAACCCATTTTGTCTAGAGTCAAGGTGTGGGGTTGTCCAGCATACGTGCTGAATAAGGAAGCTGATAAGTTGGAAGGAAGGTCTAAATTGATGCTGTTTGTAGGCTATCCTAAGCAAACAAAAGGTGGTTTCTTTTATGATCCAGAAGATCAGAAAGTCGTTGTAAGTACCGACGCAAGATTTCTGGAAGATGAGTTCATAAGAAACCACAAGACCAAGAGCGAGATTGTACTTCAAGAAATTGAAGAAAACAATTCAAATCCATCAGGAGAACTCCGTGGCAGTCTGAGCATACCAGGAATAGGTATGGAACCAGCTGCACGACCGCCTGTGCGAGATGGTGAATCATAATTGAATGCACCTAACACAGACACATTAAAGGGGCCTCGTCGTAGTAGGAGGTTGCCTCGGTAGCCTGAGCGATATATGTTCGTGGGAGAGTCTTCTGACTTAGAAGCTATGAGTGACAAGGATGCCGATCAATGGCGTCAAGCCATGGATTCTGAAATTGAATCGATCACGGCTATGGATGTGTACCAGAAATCCTTACTTCCAGATGGGTTTCGAGCCATAGGCAGTAAGTGGGTATACAAGAGAAAGAAGGATTCGAATGTTAACATAACGACATTTAAGGCCAGGTTGGTCGCAAAAGGTTATAGTCAGAAGGAAGGTATTGACTATGATGAAACCTTCTCACCTGTTGCAATGTTAAAATCCATTCAAATACTTCTGTCCATAGCAGCACGTGGACTTAAACAAGCTTCAAGGTACCTTGAAGAAGGTCGTGACATCTACATGCAATAGCCAGAAGGGTATGTGCAGAAAGATCAAGAGCATCTTGTCTGGAAGCTTAAGAAGTCACTATATGGACTTAAACAGGCTTCAAGGTCATGGAACAAATGTTTTGACGATGTGATCAAATCCTATGGATTTTCACAGTGCAAAAACGAGAGTTGTGTGTACCGTTTATGTGTCAGTGGAAGCGTGGTTTTTCTTGCACTTTATGTAGATGACATTCTCCTATTCGGAAACGATGTGGAAGTGTTGTCAGGCATAAAAGGTTGGTTATCCGAGCAGTTTAAATGAAAGATCTGGGAAATGCTGGTTACAT
>JAPKLW010000251.1:346163-444800 GCA_026898455.1 Plectranthus barbatus | reverse complement strand
TACCTGTTTAATTTTCATTAGCTAGTATTGCGATTTTCAAAACAACCGAAACTTTTCAATTGATTTTCCTGACCAGTATTTTGAGAACTTATGATTTAGTACTTAAGGTTTTTCGTTGCTTCATTCCCCTGGATCGATAACTTTAGGGTTTATAAATTTATTTGCCACTATTTCTATAATTAATCTGTGGAAATTACAGTGATCAACGATCCTTGGCAAAAGGACTTCGTGATTCAGTTCACGAATCCCTTCAATTGGTATCAGAGCTAGGTTAATCAATTGGCTCTATCGGAAAAATAATATTGCCTATGAATTGCATGATTATTATTATTGAATGCATGTCATGGATGGTTTTGGATTGAATTGTATGTTTTTCGTCCTCTTGGTTCTCGGGTTAATCCGCCCTTTTATTTGGATTCATTTTTCACCTACGAGATAAATCCGTGGTTAGATTTAGATTTTAGAATGTAATTAGGATTATTCAATGTAATCTTATATTTCAAAAATTAAATCTGTAAGACGAAGAATAAAGAACGCGAAGAACACAAAGAACGAAGAACATGAAGAACGAAGGGCCGCACAATGCATGATAGCGTCGGCACGGCAGCAAGGCCATGCACGGCGGTCAGGCGCGGCGGGGCACTGCGGCAGGGCACACGGCGAGGCACGGCGGCGGCGCAGCCACCTGCGCGCAAGCTGGCGACGGCTGCACAGCCCGTAGCCAGTCGGGCGTGGTGCGGCGGCTCCAGGCGAAAGTTGACGATGCGGGGGTGGAGCAGCAGGATGCCGAGGGCGGCGGCAGTGCGGCCAGGGCACGAGGAACTCGCGCTATGCGGCGGAACCCTAGTTTCCACGGGTGCGCACGCGGCAAGCTTGTGCAGCCCTGCACGTGACGCCGGCGGCTCTCCTCCCTCCCTGGGACGGCGTCGGCAGGAGCCAGGTGGTGATAGCGGCGGCTTGCGGCTGGAGGCGTGGGCTGGAGGCAGACCGGCGGGGTGACTCACGCGCACGGGACCTCGCAAACCTAGGGTTTGCATGCTGCACACGCGTTACTCACGTCACGCTTCTTGCGCATTTTCCGGCGAGTCGTGGTGGCCAACGATGGAGAAGAAAGGTGAACGGCGGTTCGGGCAACAGTCAGGGCAAGCCGGGGCGGCGGCCTGCAAAATGGGCAACGGCCGGAGGAGGTGGCATCGCGGGCTGCAACCATGCACATACATGCATGGCTGCTGCGCATGCCGGGAGCCCTCACGGCGGCGGCGAGTCGCCGGCAGCGGTGGTTCACCGGTGGTGGCTCGTCGGGCTAAGTTCTCGTGGGCTATTGGGCTTGCAATGTGTGCCTAGTCCTGTGATTTGGTTAACTGGCCCAGCTTCAGAAAATAAATTCAGATCTCAGTCCAAGTAGTGGGAGCCCAGTCAAAGATCTGTATTATTAATTTCAACCTGTAATAGTTATAATTAATTTTATTTCGTATCATGGGGCCACGAGGACATTTTTATTTGCTTTATTATCTGTCTTCGCATGATATACGTGTTTAATTTAATTGCGCAGCATATAAGCATGTTGTAGATAATAGGAGCACGTTTACTGCTTTTATTTACAGCTTTAAAGCATGCTATATGATTTATTTTGTGTAATTAATTATAACTATAAATTCGGGGTTCATGCTATGCACGATAGAATTTTAGCATTGTTATAATTATGGCTACATAAAATAATCTGTGCAATTGAACCTTATGAACTAAAAATTACTAAGCTCATAATTTAGTAAGACCTCCACAAAGCGATCCTATATTGGAAGTGGGTAATTTATTAGGTAAACGTCTACATGTGTAGCTTACTTAATTTATTATTCATAAGTTCTAATATATAGGATTTCTTAAAACAAACATTTATTTCATGTGAGAAGTGGAAGTTCATGCGTAAACGTCTACATGTGTAGCTTGCGTATTGAATTTTCATAAGTTCTCTAGGGATTGAATTAAATGAGACAGCCCTATTATAGGGATCGGGTGTGTTCTAATAGATCCTTATATGGGAGGGTTGGCTTTGGTGGTAAGCTAGCTTAGATGTTATCCAGAGTATAACTCATTTGTGATGTCCCTGCTCAGTAGGATAATATGGTCTTAAGTTAGTCACCAATTATTAATTCCATTTGTCTAAGGAACCCGTGCATGAATTGTAATCAAAGGACTGGAATTGAAAGATGCAGTCTGGTTAAGTGTTTTGTTGTAAACGTCCAAATGTGTGGCTTGCAATAGTAATACTTAGGCAAATTGGAGGAAACATTAATATTGCTTTATCATAAGGTTTCAATATTTAATTGTTTCAATAGTTTGCGACTATGTTTTAATTTCTGTTTTAATTTATTGTTTTAAGATATGTCTATTGCTCACGTTGTCAACCTCTTAATAACAAACCCTTTAACTGGTCCGTATTTTCCTGAGTGGAAGTTATGCATCATGGAAATACTTTGCACTGCAAAACATGCCCATATACTTTACGTGGACCCTCTAACTCCCAAGTATTGGAACTGTACTGGTTAGGAGCGAGTGTTCTATGACAGATGGGTAGCTTCTGATGAGTTTGCCCGCAGACTCATCATGAAGAGTCTGTCTAGAGAATTAAAGCTCAAATACAAGAACTTCGGAACTGCTGTTGAGATATGGAGAGACGTTGTTAAAGTTTATGGGAAGGTGAGACGAACTGTCAGTTATAATCTTGTAGAGGACCTGGTCTGCAAGAGGATGACTGATGGGAGTTCGTTGCTTCTGCACTTTATCAGTATGATGAAAATTATGAGAAAGTACAGAAAGAGAGGTGGACAAGTCAGTAAGCGGGGGCAGAAATAAACATTATCCTGCACTCTCTCTCTGATTCTTATAATGATTTCATCAAGTCCCTCGGTACCATGCGCGAGTTTACTCTTCCTGAGTTACTCTTAGCCATGATGCGTGAGGAATATGATCTTAGGGCATTGGAATTTGCTCCAACTTTGTCAATTTTTGACAAGACAGTTGCTGAAGCAAAGGAAATGCTTAAAAGGTTAGATGAAGCTGATTTAGCAGAGGATGTCATCAGGCCATGCAAACACAAGCGAAGTGAAGTAGATTGTCTAATTCTCGGCACGGGTAGACAAGGTACGTCATGTGCATTTATACGGAAACATGTTTAGCATCGGTTTCTACCCATTCTTGGGTAGTGGATACAGGAGCTACTCACCATGTTTGTTATACTTTGCAGGGGTTCAGGCCGACAAGGCAGCTGAAGCATGACGGGATTTCCATCTCAATGGGCAGCGGAGAGCGAGTCTCAGCAGTAGCCATTGGAGATTTTACTTTATGCTTTGAAAACAATGCTTTGATTTTGAGAGATGTTTTATATGTGCCAGTTTTTCGGCGGAACTTAATTTCAGTTTCCAAGTTATTTTGTGATGAATATTCAGTTGTTTTTGATAGTGGAGTTTCTATCATTGGTAATAACGGTGTTATCTGTCATGGCAAACTGATTGACTCTCTCTATATCATTGATTGTATGCATAAATCTTCCGTGAATGTTGCAAACTCATCCAATAATAATAATCATTTAAAGAGAAAGTTTTCTTCCGATGAGGATCAAACATATCTCTGACACTTGAGACTAGGTCACATCAATCTAAAGAGGATTAAAATATTAGCATGCGATGGGCTCTTGGATTCTTTACAAGCGGTACCACATCAAATCTGTGAGTCTTGTATAGAAGGAAAGATGACGACCAGGCCTTTTAAGGCAAGTCAGTCTCGAGCAGAGAATATGTTGGAATTGATCCACTCTGACTTATATGGACCAATGTCCACGCAAGCTCGTGGAGGTTATGAGTACTTCGCCACATTCATTGACGATTACTCAAGATTCGGATATGTCTATTTGCTTCGCCATAAGTCTGAATGCTTTGAGAAATTCAAAGAGTTTAGGACTGAGGTAGAAAAGAAGCTAAGTGAGACTATCAAGACACTACGATCAGATCGTGGTGGTGAATACCTCAGTAACGAGTTCTTGCAGTACTTGTCAGATAACGGGATTACATCCCAGTGGACTGCACCAGGAACCCCTCAACAAAATGGTGTAGCGGAAAGAAGAAATAGAACTCTCTTGGAAATGGCCAGGTCGATGATGAGCTATGCAAGCTTGCCGATTTCGTTTTGGGGATATGCCTTGGAGACAGCGGCCTATTTGCTTAACCTGGTACCTTCTAAATCAGTTCCTAAAACTCCTCTGGAACTCTGGTATGGGTGAAAGCCAAGTTTGAACAGAGTGAGGGTTTGGGGTTGTCCAGCATATGTGCTGACAAAGGAACCTGATAAGTTAGAAAGTAGGTGTAAGCTGATGTTGTTTGTAGGATATCCCAGGCAAACGAAAGGTCCTGAGAATCAGAAAGTCATTGTCAGTACCAACGCGAGATTCTTGGAGGACGAATATGTAAGAAACCACAGATCCAAGAGTGAAATTGTCCTCCACGAGCTTGAGGACAAAGAAGCAATTCCATCAGGAAATCCCAGTGTAATGGTAAATCCACCTACAACAGGTGAGGCTATACCAACACTGCCACTAATGCAAGGTATGGGACAAACGCGTACTGCACCAACTACTGACACGGTTCAGATGCCTCATTGCAGTGGGAGGGTTATCCACCAACCCGAAAGGTACATGTTCGTGGGAGAGTCTTCTGACTTGATCCTGGAAAATGGACTGGATGATACCGATCACTGGACATATGACGAGGCGGTATCTGATAAAGATGCAGACAAATGGCTGATCGCCATGGATTCCAAAATAGAATCCAATACGGCTATGGATGTATACCAGAAAACTGATTTGCCAAATGGCTGTCGAGCCATAGAGTGCAAATGGGTATACAAAAGAAAGAAAGGAGCGAATGGTGAAATTATAGCTTTCAAAGCAAGGCTGGTGGCGAAGGGTTATAGTCAGAAAGAAGGTGTAGACTATGACGAGACCTTCTCACCGGTAGCCATGCTTAAGTTTATTCGTATACTCCTAACGATAGCAGCACATAAGGACCTAGAAATCTGGCAGATGGATGTTAAAACCGCGTTTCTAAACGGGTACCTTGAAGAAGGTAGGGACATCTATATGCAACAGCCAGAAGGTTATGTGTAGAAGGGCGAATAACATTTGGTCTGGAAGCTAAGGAAGTCGCTGTATGGACTTAAACAAGTTTCACGGTCATGGAATCTGTGTTTTGATGAAGTGATTAAATCCTATGGATTTTCACAATGCTCAAACGAGAGTTGCGTGTACCGTCTATGTGTCAGCGGAAGCGTGGTGTTCCTTGCACTTTATGTAGATGATATTCTCCTATTCGGCGACAATGTGGAAGTTCTGTCAGGCATAAAGGGGTGGTTATCCGAGCAGTTTCATATGAAGGACCTTGGGGAGGCAGGATACATCCTAGGGGTAAAAGTATTGCGTGAGTGCAATAAGAGGATGCTGACCTTGTCTCAAGGATCATTCATATGTGGATACTGTGATTGCCTGTTTCAGCATGCAAACAACCAAGAAAGGTCTGTTACCCTTCAGATATGGCATATATCTTTCCAAGGATCAGTGTCCGGTGACACAAAGGGAGAAAGATGAAATGAGGAACGTGCCGTATGCATCGGCCGTGGGGAGACTCATGTATGCAATGCTATGTACGAGGCCAGATATCTGCTTTGTTGTAGGCATGGTAGCGAGATACCAGTCTAACCCTGGACAAGCGCATTGGACCGCGGTAAAGCACATACTCAAATACTTGAAAAGGACTAGAGATTATTGTCTCGTCTATCCGTGTGAGGAGTTGTGCCCTGTGGGTTATACGGATTCGGATTTCCACGCAGACCAAGACAAAAAGAAGTCCACCTCTGGCTATGTGTTTACATTGGGAGGTGGGGCCATATCATGGAGGAGTGCAAAGTAGAACTGCATTGCGGACTCCACCATGGAAGCAGAATACGTGGCAGCTTCTGAAGCTTCGAAAGAAGCAGTATGATTTTGAAACTTCCTTCTGGAGTTGGATGTGATTCCTAAGCTGCCCAAGACAATCACGATATACTATGATAATTCGGGAGCTGTGGCTAATTCAAAGGAACCACGAACTCACAGAGCAACAAAACACATTGAAAGGAAGTACCATATTATACGAGAAATCATAGCAAGGGGTGATGTGCTAGTAGAGAAGATTGATACAAGACATAATCTAGCGGATCCATTCACAAATGCTCTGCCTCAGAAGGTCTATGAGATGCATGTACGTAACCTTGGGTTGAGGGCAAAGCTATCCACGTAGAATGTTTGATGTAATAGCTAGATTAGATTAGACGTTTTATACTCTGGAAAGCACCTGTATAATGCTTTCGGTATAAGTGGGAGATTGATGGATTTATATACTGAAAGCATTATGATTGGTATATTATGTACAAGGTCGATTGGTTAATATACTGGGAATCATAAATGTTTTATGTTCATCTCCTGTCTGAATTAACAAACATGTGTCGCAAACGCAATTATCCTCTTATCTCGTTGATAGGGAGATCATACGGTGTGTAGAAGATCACGGAAGATCGTATGGATCGTTTGACCTAGCGAGATATAAATAGTTATCACAGCTGAGACAGTTCCAGGATAAACTGTCGGTGTAGGCTACAACATACGCAGTAATAAGCATCTTATCTTGGATGGCTTGGTATGCTGGTGTGGGGCACACATTGATAAGGACCTAAGTCGAGATCGATTCTTTTATCTAACATTAAAAGAATCTCGATCTCTATGGCTTGACGAGATTCTAAGCCTAAATGAAGGTACATAAGTATATGCAGATTGTGTATTACTTTGAGTTGCAGTGAAAGGTTGTAGTTGAGCTTGTATATCTGTATCTTGGGTAATAGCAGTTTGTGTATGACTGTCTGATACTGGAACTAGGTAACCACATCTAGTATAGGATGGTGACATTGCCTGAAGAGCTCAAAAGATTCGTTATGCTAAGTCCTGCAGGCTGATTAAGTTCAAGCATAAGTGAAAGGTTTGAGTGGATTGATTCAGGAATATAAGATGTTAATTAATTAAATAGCTAGTCAGAGCTTAAATTATCTAACAAATGTCTGTAACCTTAAAGGTGGGGATATACCGAGCCCATGCAACCCGTACTTCAAAACGTGGTAGCAAATAGGTAGGACAGTATTGATTCTCTGGTGGAATGAATAAATATTAATTAATTAATTATATTATGGGTTGAATATGGGAATTAATTAATTGATAGGCCTTATTTGCTATTTGCATTCTGATCCCTGGTTTGGCCCATGAAACTCAAGCCCAATAGAAGTCCAGTATTTTTCTTCTCCCTCTCTCCTTGATTTTCGAAAATAACTATTTTATTTTCTCAAGATTTATTTCCTCAATCTGTTAGGAATTAAATCTTTGTGCGTGGGAAAGATCAAAGGGAATCTCCGCGCACTCGTTCTTCAGAGTTCATCAATCCAGGTATTCCGCATTAACTTTCTTATGCATAATAATATAGGAGCATGCTAGGATCATTCATAGGCATAGCAATTTATTTTGATATTCCAATTAACGATCCTTGGCAATGGGACTTCGTGATTCAGTTCACGAATCCCTTCAGATGGGTCGAGCCATTTTTGGCCCAGCCGAGCCATTCTGGATCCTCACAGCTTTTTCCTCCAAAACTCACCAAAAAGTGTTGTTTTATGCTCAAAATGCAACCTACAACTTCCAAAACACAAAAACACGAAAATACGACTAAAGAGCAACAAAAACATATGATATGAGAGTAAAATGGACACAAACCTGCACGCGCACACATCGAAAAATAGGTCATTTTACGCACATATCATAATCCCCCAAACTTGAACCTTTGATTGTCCTCAATCAAAACAAAGTAAAGCTATTAATCTACCTCATGCAATACCTCATAGCTCATCAAAGTTATCTTAGCATGTTCATGTAAAACGAGATTATCACCTAACTTTGTAACAAGGTTAATGCTAAGGACATGAACCACTCATAAAAAATGGATTCAAGAAACAAAAGCACTCCCTCATGTGTTTAGGGACGATGAGATTCACTCAATCACAAGATATCAAGCTCGATTTCCATAGGCTTGCATCCATTCTCACCACTATACTACAACGAGTTAGTTTCTAGAATCAAAAAGGTCTTTTCACGGGTTGTAACGTGGCTAACTAAAAGGTGGGTGGTTTTGGGCTGAAGTGACTAAACTTCTCAATTTCCCAAAACCCCCAAACCTGTTATTTTCGAACCACTTCAAACCCCGAGGCTTTTTCATTTCATAACACACATTTTTTTCTTTTCTCTTTTCTTTTCTTTTTCATCATTTTTCAAATGCACCATTATTCATTCATTTGTCGGTGCCCTCTTTTTTTTCTTTTTCAAACACTTACACCAAAAATTTCGTTGGTGCCACATTTTCTAGGATTCAAACCAATCCTTTATTTCATATCTTTCATGCCTCAACATTTCCCATCAATACAAATTCAATCAATTCCCAACCCAACTCTCATCACCATATTCACCCTCATACACTATTTCCCCCCAAACTTGATCCTAATTATATCAAAGAAGATTCACCAATAAAGCTCAATCACGGGGTCAAAGATACGAAAGGCAAAATAATGATAACAACCACCTTATACTCTCGGTGTGAAAGGTAGGACTAAGAATCGATGGCCTAAGATCATTTTCTAGTTACACACTCATGCCAATAGATAGAGAACGGATGCAAGTTCTAGATCTCGTACTCTCAATCTTGCCACTCACAAACAATAAAGATATGACAATATCATGGCTCCAAACCTCACAGCTTTTTGTCAAGTCCTATGCATTAACCACACACAAAACTCGGCAATTCAAAAGTTAAACTTAAGACATGCTTCGACAACTAGATTCCACCCTATCATTGGTTGAGATAAACAACCAACTTCACCAAGTAAATCATGAGTCAAACCTCAAGTCTAGTTCGGGTTCATCACACACACACAAGCACACAACATCCTAACCACAATCTACAAGCCATAAAACAATGTAATGAATCTAATTGGTAGAAGGAACGATATAAAGCGTTCTAGGGAAGAAGTCATATTATGGATAACATGTAGGAATCAATTAATTTAACAGGTGGAATACTACAATAATGCTATATTCCCTTGTTTGGAAAATATAACCTAGATTACTAATTAATGATTATCTCGGCTCGGTCTCAAATACACCAAATTAGTCAATCTGATAAGCAAATCAGTTCAATTCCTACAATCTAGTACATCTGTTTGGATAGTGTAGATGTATCATGCATTCCTAATCCCACTATTAATATTCACCTCTCGGTCCTTGAATTAATCTAGAATTATGAAATAAACACAGGAATCATGAACCCAATTAATTAATCCTAACATGCATCCATAATAATATTCAAACCTTAGAACCCGCTAGGGTTTCTAGCCACTCATCGCAGATAGAATCCAAAAGAAAAAATATTAAATTGCATAAACATAAAGAAGTTACTAGAAAATAAAAGGGTTTCTTGTTTCCCAAGTCTCCAAACTCTAAAAACTAAATTGCAGAATGAAAATATGAAAAGAGAACTGAAAAATATGAATTGGGATGTCTAATAATCGAATTTAAGGAGGTATTTATAGAGGGGAAGGTGTATCCTATCAAATATAGGGCTAAAGATATGATATATCTCGAATTTGACAGGATTTCCGCGCCAGACTTACGTCGATCGACGCCAAGCAAGCGTTGATCGACGGTGCTTTTTTTTTCTCCGGCGTCCTCCTGCGCGGTCTCACGGTTTTGGCCATAACTTCCTCTCCCGAACTCCGATTAACCCGATTCCAGTTGCATTGGAAAGATAACTCGAAGCTCTATCCATTGACATGCTCGAATAGCCCGAATTCCTTGTGTGGAGAAATCCTTCACTGCTACTCTTGCACGTCAATGCTTTCGGAACGATTTTCCGGTGATTTTGGCCTAAAAACTGTGAAAACACACCATAACCCGCATAACACCACCAAATATCGACTCATGCACATAATATATGTATAAACTCAATAAAACTACATATTTTATGAACACACGATCAAACCGCTCTCCAAGACCTTATTTGTACCTACTAGATCAACACAAACACCACCAAACATTTGAGCATAAAACAAACCAATAAAGCTCTCATATCCACCAAACTATCCACAAACCAAATATCAACAATGATAAGATCATATCCAATAGTTCCACCATTCAAACCAAACCAATAATCCAAACCACAAACCATGCATAATAGGAAGTATTCAATCATGCCAACTCATTAATGATTCTCTCCACAATCACAATCAAACAATCCTCAACCATATTCACTTCCAAAACCTCTTTCCACCATCATTCCACTATCCAAAATCTATACAAATAATTCATTTTTCCACTAGCTCCACCAAACATACCATCAAAAGCAATGTTCAACAAACAAATCCATTCAACAAACTCAAACCCATGAAAATATCCATACATATCATCAAGATGAGCATAATCCAAAACATTCATCCAAGGTAGAACATCAATATAGGTACAACCAAATCGAATCAAATCCAATAAAGAGACAATATCCAACAACCTAAACTAATTGCAAGATAAAGGATAGGAGATGGAGAAGAATAAACCGAGGCACTGGCTACTGGCACATCCCCCCAAACTTAGTCAAGTGAGACTAAGTTTGCAAAAATGGTGGACGGTGCATCGTCACTCCTCTTGATCTTGTAGTTCCTCATACAAACACAAAACCAAGTAAACTAGACATTTATTCAAAATCAAAACAACTAAAAGCAATTAAACAAAAGCAATAAAATTGGTTGGGTTGCCTCCCAACAAGCGCTTCCTTAACGTCGGTAGCTAGACGACCTTACCACATCACCCATTGTCAAAAATCTTGTGGGTTTTTAATACACCTTTCTCCCTTAATCTGCATTTACTTGGGAGCAATTTGTCCAAGGCAATTTTTCTTTCACCCCTATCATATCTCCAAGGAGGATCGATCATCTTGTTGAACTTGAATTCCATGAATGAGTGCACCTTTTTTGAAGTGATCCTTAAGACATTCTCCAAACTAATCCCCACTTCAAGAAATTCATTGATCCATTCATCCAATGCACTCACCATTCTCTCCTCAACCTTGCCTACTTCCCAAGTTGACATTCCCTGCTTCAACCTATCCTCATTCTCCTTGCTTATTGTCGGCTTTTCCTTTTCTATGAAATATTCCAATGCCGGTATTGTTGGAATCTCTTCAAGTGAGGCTCCTCAATTCTTCCTCCTTTAATGTTCTTCACCGTCTCCTCGGTGCCTTCCTTCACGAGCTCTTCTTGATGAACACCCATTATCTCTTCACTATTGATTTCTTCGGTTTCCTCATTTTCTTTGCCATCTCCTAATGTTTCCTCGGGTTTCATCTCTATATTCACACTCTCATCCTTTTCCATAATTTAAAAAATTTGTGCCGGCTCCTTGATATCTTCATTTACCTCATCAACTTGAAGTATTACTTCTCTTTCCTTTGCCGATTCATCTTCTTTCTTCACCTCCATCTCTTGCTTTTCTACATGCTCTTTTCTTGATCTTTTCAACAAATTAAGTTTTTCTTGCATGAGCTCTATTTGACTCCTCCACAAATCACTCTCTTGAGATTCCTTAACAACATCTACCGTTTGAGAAGCTCTTTCCTCCTCCAGCTATTGGTTACTACATTCAAACATTTCCTCATACACGTCTCGGATAGGTATTCGCGGTCTTTGTCTTTGCATCATGAGGTCTCTCATCTCCTCCAATTGCCTTTGCACATTAATAAGTCTCTCCATGTTAGACACCTACAAGAGTCTAACAAAGGCAAGTCTCCAACAAAAATAAAAAATCCAAAAGAAAACAAAATTAGAACAATTATCAAACAAATATTAGTAACAATATTCACATAAACAAAAACACAAACACATAACTAAATGAAGTCCCCGGCAACGGCGCCAAAAACTTGATGCGCAATAAAAACTCATACAAATCCTCACTGCACACTCAAGGTTTAATTATCAATCCAGGTCCTTCTTCCCTTCGCCCGCTAGATTACCCGGATACTATAGCAAAGTCTTATAGCTAGGCAAAATAGAGTCGTTGAGTGAATTTATATCAAACTAGGCAATGAATTTAAACCTATGCTAACAACGTATAACAAACAATGAATTAAACCAACAATCAACATTCAATCAATTCTCTCCACGCATTGGCAAACCAAGACAAACAAATACTCAAATGAGGTTGATAGGATATTGAAATAAACCTAGATGCAATCCAATTAGATTAACCATTGATGTAAACACATTTTAATCCCTAGGAGGTTCAGCAATCGACTCTAATATCGCTAGTCACCTGCTACAGATAACTAGAGGTAGATGATAATAGGAGTTGCAAATAGCTACGTTATTAACCCCTAGATCACTCCCATTCGACCGTCAATTATCGCCCTACGACCTAGCCCCGCACAGGGATTGGAACTAAAATTGTAAGAATGTACACTTTTCACGATGATTCTGCCCGCGTGTTGGCTGCAGCGTTCACATCAACTATCTCAAAAGCTGGCTATTACCTACACCTAAGAGATAAGGAACAAGCTCAAGTGCAATTCAATCCCTCAAAGGAAAGTAAACAAACAATTATCAAATCTAATCTTCATGCATCCTTGTTCAAATCAACATCCACATTGAATTAGAGCAACATACCTCTCAATTGTAACAATACAAAGTTGAAATCAAATACATCCATTACAATTGATAAGTATAAAGTGAAACCTTCCCCAATTGGATTTGTTTGGTCTTGATCTACCCCCTTGGATCTTCAATTCTTCTCCAAGGATTGATGAATTAGCTCCTTGATACCTTGGGTGAAGTTTTGGAAGAGATGGAAATGGAATCGTAGAGAGAATTTAGGAGGAGGTTATCCCAAAATTATGAAAAGTTATGAAAAGATATCAAAATAACCATTTTTCCCCCTTTTATAATGAGTTGGCAGAGCCTTGGCTCGCCCGAGCCTCAAACGGCTCGCCCGAGATGGCTAGAAATTGAGAAATTGCCAAATCAGCTCGATCAGGATCGGTTGAGCCAGCTCTCTGTTCTGCCAGGAGGGTCGAGCCAAATCTGGCTCGGCCGAGCCGATCCTCTGTCTGGCTCAGGATGGGTTGAGCTATTTTTGGCCCGGCCGAGCCGTTCTGGATCCTCATAGCTTTTTCCTCCAAAACTCACCAAAAAATGTTGTTTTATGCTCAAAATGCAACCTACAACTTTCAAAACACAAAAACACGAAAACACGACAAAAGAGCAACAAAAACATATGATATGAGAGTAAAATGGACACAATCATGCAAGCGCACACATCGAAAAATAGGTCATTTTACGCACATATCAAAGAGTATCGGTCACTAGATAATTTTCATAATCGGCATACCATGGTGTTTTGGAATCGTAAGTCTCTCACAGATCCAGAATGGCACAAATCTGCTCCTCTGAAAAGGTCTCTCGGATCCTCATTTGTTGGTTATCCCCCTCAACTAGATGCTCCAATCGCGATAAGTGATCCGCGATCATGTTCTCGCTTCCCTTCATGTCTTTGATCTCCAAGTCAAACTCTTGAAGCAGCAGAATCCACATACTCAGGCGGGGCTTGGCATCTTGCTTCGTGAACAAGTATCTGATGGCGCCGTGGTCAGCATAGACAAATGTTTTCGAACCTATCAGATAGGACCAAAATTTGTCAAATGCATAACCACCGCCATCATCTCCTTCTCGGTAGTGGTGTAGTTGCACTGCGCCGGATTCATGCTCTTGCTGGCATAGTGGATGACATAGAACAGTCTACCTTTCATCTGACCCAAGGCAGCTCCAACTGCAAAGTCGCTGGCATCGTACATAAAGATTGAAAACTCACTCCAACCGGTGAAGTCAAAACTGATGCAGTCAATAGGGCCTTCTTCAAAAACCATGTCTCTGGAAATCTCGCACACACTCGGCATCAAAAATGAAGGAGACATCCTTCTCCAAAAGGTTGCACAACGGCCTTGAAATCTTCGAAAAGTTCTTGATGAATCTTTCGTAAAACCTGGCGTGGCCGAGAAAACTCCAAACTCCTTTGACATTTGCTGGTGGTTGCATCTTTTCAATGGTAGCCACCTTCGCTCGGTCTATCTCCAATCCCTCAGCTGATACTCGTTGTCCCAACAGGATTCCCTCTCACACCATAAAGTGGCATTTCTCCCAGTTAAGACACAGGTTTGTCTTGGTGAAACTCTCCAGTACAGTAGAAAGATTCTGCAAACAAACATCAAATGAGCTACCAAAAATGGAGAAATAATCCATAAATTTTTCCATGACTTCTTCGATCAGATCGTGATAGATAGCCATCATGCATCTCTGGAAGGTCATCTTTGCATTGCATAATCCAAATGACATTTGCCGGTGCAAATACTCCGTATGGGTAGGTGAATGCGGTCTTGTAATGGTCCTCCGGTGCCATCGTGATCTGGTTGTATCCTGAGTAACCATCAAGAAAGCAGTAAAATGGATAACTAGATAATCTATAGAGCATTTGATCAATAAAGGGAAGGGGGAAATGGTCCATGCACGTGGCGACATTTAGAGCCCGGTAGTCAATACAGAACCGCCATCTAGTGATAGATCGTGTCGCGACCTCTTCTCCTTCTTCGTTCTTCACGATTTGCATCCCCCCTTTCTTGGCTACCACTTGAGTGGGGCTCACCCTCTTGCTGTCAGAGATCGAGTAGATCATGCTGTGATCCAAAAGCTTCAGAACCTCTTTCTTCACGGCCTCCTACATAATCAGATTCAGTCTCTGGTGTGCCTGTCTCTTTGGCTTTGCATCTTCCTCCAAAATAATATTGTGCATGCACAATGAAGGATTTATTCGTTTTATGTCCCCCAATGTCCATCCAATGGCAGACTTGTATTTCCGTAGATTTTGGAGCAGCTTCTCTAGGTCAACCTCCGTCAGAAAAGCAGAAATTTTACGGGATAAGTATCCTTAGATCCCAGAAAAGCGTACCTTAAATGCGTCGGTGGAGGTCTGAGGTCTAGTGACGGCGGATCAGAGTTAGAAATCATAGAACTGCTCTCGGCATCGACCGACGTAATCTCAATGTCGACTGATGTGGCTGGTTTCATCGAAGTCCTTTTTCCATGTCTCGCTGCTTCGATCGATGTGGCTGACACATCAATCCCTCTGACCGTGTCGACTGACGTCGAAGCCACATCGACCGACATGCATGAATTGCGTGTGTCGATCGACATGCTCCTCTCGTCGAGCAAAGTCGAGGATTCTCTTTGTTTTCCCTTCGATTTTTGGTAGTATCAGGCTGGTAACCACTCCCTTTTGTTCTCCAATGCCCGTGGTATCTCCTGACACACGTCTAGCTCCATCACCAGATCCACTATCTCATCGTCGGCCTTATCCAAATCTGAAGAAGAAAACAACGAATGCAGTAAACAATTCTCAAGAAGATCCTGGTCAGATTTAATAAAAGGGAAGGGAGAGGAAATCACTGGATTATAACAGTTAATCATTCAACACTATTCCTGGTAGCTGTCGTCGTTGTGTTTCTACATAGATTTGTATACGGAGAAGGTGACTGGCTCGTCATTGACTCGAAACATCAATTTCCTATCTTGGATATCAATCAGAAATCCTCCAGTCTTCAGGAGCGGTCTCCCTAGAATCAGTGGAATGTTGTGGTTGATATGTGTGTAAAATGACCTATTTTTCGATGTGTGAGCGTGCATGTTTGTGGCCATTTTACCCTCATATCTTATGCTTTTGTTGTTCTTTTGTCTTTTTTTCGTGTTTCCATGTTTGAAATGATGTAGGATACATTTTTAGCATAATATAGCATATTTTAGGAAATTCTGGAGGAAAATCGTCCGAGTATGAAGTCCGAGGAGGCTATGTTTGCCCGAGCGAAGCTTAAGGAGGAGTTTCGGGAGCTTGGAGGAGTCGCCCGGCCGAGCAGGGTGCAGGCTCGGCCGAGCTGCCCAACAGAGAGCAGGCTCGGCCGATCATGGTGCAGGCTCGGCCGAGCTATGAAACTGAGACCTCGCTCGGTCGAGCGAGGCAGGCTCGGCCAAGCCAGGTCGGGTTTTTCTCCATTTCCCACGGATTTTTTGGAGGCTCGGGCGAGCCAAATCTAGCTCGGGTGATCCGAGGCCCTGCTAGCTCGTCTATAAAAGGGGGAAAATCAATTAAATGAAAACTTTTGCCCAATTGAAGAATAACCGTCACTAACTTCCATCTAGATTCATCTCTACACTTCCTTCCCCACTTGAATGAAGGAGAACCAATGATCATTCCATCAACTTGGTGACATTCGAAGAGGGAGATTAGGTGGATTGGATTCAACGAAGGCAATCATAGAAGATCAATTTTGACCTTGAAGCTTTGTAATGTCAATTCTTATCTTTCAACTTGTATTGCTTCTAATTCAAGGTATGAGGAGCTAAATTCCTAAGTGAGTGTTGTAATATGGATATTGAGATGGATTGAACCTTCTATTCTTGTTTACTTTTCTATGAAGTCTTGATTTGCACTTGAGCTTGTTCATACCTATTAGATGTATGTAATAGCCAATCTATAGGTAGTTGATGTGATCGTTGCAGCCAATACGCGGACGAAAACATCGTGATAAGTGCATAATCATATAGTTTTAGTTCCAATCCATGTGCGGAGCTAGGATTAGAGGGCAATAATTGACGGTCGGTTGGGAGTGAGTTAGGGATCGATAACGTAGTTGTTTGAGATTTCTAATTTCATCAACGGACAATTCACCGGTACAAAGGGGATTGACTAGGATAGTGTCGATTGCTCAACTTCATAGGAATTAAAATCGTTTACAACATAGCTCAGTTTAATTTGGCTCAATTGAAGTTTACAAACACTCACTTCATTCTAAGATTGTTGGACTTGTTACTCTAATCTAGCCAAACATTTGATAGAAGTAAGTGATTGGTTAATTTAGCAAATTGTTGAATGTTTGATTGTATGCATTTTGTAGTTTAGTTTGCAATTTATAGCTAGATAGAGAAAGAAAACCAACGACAATTGTATTGCCTAGCTATTAATACATCTTCTTACGAGTAAATAGTTTCCACGAGAGCGAATAGAAAAGATCTCGGATTGATAATTTGACGTGAAAATTGTGTGTCACTTCACACGACAGTCACATTTTTGGCGCCGTTGCCGGGGAATCTTTTAGTAGGTTTTGTGGAATTATTGAAAGTTGAAGTGTGGTATGCTAGGTGTTTGAGGAAATGCTTGTGTGAATATTCTTACTTACATTGTTTTGTTGTTATTTGTGATTGTTTGTTTTTGTTGGATTGTTTACTTGTAATTGGTTTTGTGGATTTTTCCTAGGTAGTTTATGATCACTCGATCAAAGGCTAGAGAGCTTGAGGCAAGGAAACTACAAGAAAGAAGAGCACATATTCAAATTGATTTTGGGATGGCTAATTATGGGGAAGACACGGTTAGGATAGAAGAGTTGGAAAGGCAACTCGAGTTGATGAAAGCCATGATCAATGAGAGGAATGGTCCGAGGAGACCATTACAAAATCTTTTTAGACCTCAAGGTGAACCGTTAACGGGAGGTTTTTGGTTAGGAGTAAATGCTACGCAATTTGAGATAAAGCCACAGTTGGTCCAAATGATACAAAACAACCAATTTGGGGGGCACTTAACGAAGGATCCAAATGTTCATATTTCTCGATTTTTGGAGATTACGAATACTATAAAGATCAACCAATTGCCTCAAGATCAAATACGGCTGCGGTTCTTCTCATTCTCTTTGAGAGATGGTGCTAAGAATTGGTTCGAAGGCTTGGACAAATCAAATATTGTCACTTGGGAAGAGTTGCGAGAGAAGTTTCTATTCAACTTTTTCCCACTAAGTTTGACTTCGAAGAGAAGGGCTGATATCACATCGTTTGGGCAAAGATACGATGAACCTCTATACGAGGCATGGGATAGGTTCCGTGAGCTTCTACGAAAATGCCCAAGACATGGTTTCCAGCAGAGTCAATTAATTTGTCAATTTTATGGAGGGTTGGAATATGAGTCAAAAGTCTTATTGGATGCATCATCCGGGGGAGTGTTTTTAGAGCTCGAAGAAGAAGAAGCATTGAGGATGATTGAGAGAATAACGACTAATAATTGTCAATGGTCAAGAGGAAGAATGGAGTGTAAGCCAGTAAAATCAGTGAGAAAGGAAAACGAGATAGAAGCGTTAAGAGAACAAATGGCTGCTATGCAAGAAAAAATGAACAAGTTGATGAACAAACTAGAAGGAAAGGAACATGTTTATAGAGGAAAGGTACCTTTTAAGGAGGACAAGTGGACCGAGTGTCAAGAATATGAGCCATATAATGGGGGAAGTGCAAGGAACTCACTGCAAGAGTTAATTCTACCTTCCCAAATTTATTGGAATGAACAAAAAAAGATGTACTTGGGAGAAGAGGAAAGAATACCAGAAATTGAGATGGATGTAGAATGGAAGTGTGAGAAAAATGTCGAAATGTTGGAGGATATCAAAACACAAGTTTCGTGTATCATGAATCAATTGAGTAAGGATGAAAAGAGTCCTTTAGAGGAAAAGTGTAGAGCCATCACAACGAGGAGTGGGTATTCTTATGAAGGATCGAAACAAAAGTAATATGAAGCAGAAAAAAATAAGATTGAAGTAAGCACTAAAAAGAGAGTTACTTTCAAGGAGGAAGAAGAAGTCATTCCAAAGTTGGTAAAGGAGAAAGAGGCAATGGGGGAGAAATCTGTGGATAAAGAAACCTCACCTCGTATGCCTTTTCCTCAACGATTCGAGAAGAGTAGGAAGAATAGGAAGTTTGCTCGATTCTTAGAACACATGAGCAAGATTCAAATAAATCTTCCTTTATTAGAAGTTCTGCAAGAAATGCTGGGGTACATGAAAATGTTGAAAGAAATGTTTACTCAAAAGAGTAAGTACGGCACTGGAGAATATGAGACGGTGAATCTTTTTGAGGAATGTAGTGTCTTAATTCAAAGAAAGATGCCTTTTAAACGGCAAGATCCAGGGAGTTTTACGATTTCATGCATAATTGGGGGAATGGAAGTGACGCGAGCTTTATGTGATTCGGGGTCTAACATCAACTTGATGCCTTACTCTTTGTTCAAGAAATTGGAAATAGGAGAAATTAAACCAACTACTATGACCCTACAAATGGCGGATCGTTCTTTATTGTATCCAAAATGGATTGTAGAAGATGTGTTGGTTAAAGTACGTGACTTTATTTTTCTGGCTGATTTTGTGATACTAGATATGGAGGATGATGGTGATGTTCCTTTGATATTAGGGAGTCCATTTTTATCTATAGGAGGAGCATTGTTTGATATGAAGCATGGGCAGCTAACTTTTCAATTTGATGATAGGAAGATTACTTTCTCTTTTCCGGAAGCGATGAAGAGAAGTATGAAAGATGATGGTGAAGAGAATTGTAGCATGGTAGAGGTAATGCAATATCCGGATTTTACAAAAAGAGTTGAAAGTGAGCCATTGGAAGAGATATTGCAAAATTCTTACTATTCAAAAGATGTTAGTAGGGATGAAGAAATAAAGGAAGACATTGTTAAGTATGTTCGAATCCTCGATAATTTTCCCTTAGATATGTTGAATGGGGACGTTAAGTTCTTGGAGTTGAGAACTAAGGAGGAGGAAGATGAAGCTAAACGAAAGAAGATGGAAGTTAAGAATAAAGCTCCAGAAGTAGAATTGAAGAAGTTTCCAGATCATTTAAAATATGCCTTTTTGGGTGAGGATGAGACTTATCCAGTAATCATTTCTACAAAGCTTTCAAGTTGTGAAGTTGAAAAGTTACTTCGGGTTTTGAGGATGCATAGGTCGGCTATTGGGTGGCAATTGTCTGACATAAAGGGGATAAGCCCAGCCATTTGTATGCATAAAATACTTCTTGAAGAGACATGTAAACCTAAGAGGCAACCTCAAAGAAGATTGAACCCAATGATGCAGGAGGTTGAGAAGAAAGAAGTCCTTAAGTTGTTGGATAATATCATCATTTATGCTCCAAGTGATAGTGAGTGGGTGAGCCCGACGCATATGGTACCCAAAAAAGGGGGCTTTGAAAAAGTGTTAAAGGAAAATGGGGAAGAAGTGATGGAGAGACCAACCAAAGGATGGCGGTTTCGCATTGATTATCGTGCTTTAAATTTAGCCACACGTAAAGATCATTTTCCATTACCATTTATTGATCAAATGCTTGATCGTCTTGCAGGGCACTCTCATTATTGTTTTTTGGATGGCTATTCGGGGTACAATCAAATCATGGTGGCACCGGAGGATCAACATAAAACAACTTTTACATGTCCTTACGGGGTTTTTGCTTACCGAAGGATGCCTTTCGGACTTTGCAATGCACCGGGGACTTTTCAAAGGTGCATGATGGCCATTTTCCATGGACTTATTGAGGAAATTATGGAGGTATTCATGGATGATTTTTTGGTATTTGGTAATTCTTTTGATACATGTCTGAAAAATTTAGAAACTGTTTTGAATAGATGTGAAGAGACGAATCTAGTGCTTAATTGGGAAAAATGTCATTTTATGGTTTGCGAAGGGGTGGTGTTAGGACATAAAATCTCAAGTAAAGGCTTAGAAGTAGATAAGGCTAAGATTGTTGCTATTGAACAATTACCTATTCCGAAGACTGTGAAAGGTGTGAGAAGTTTTTTAGGACACGCAGGATTTTATAGGAGATTCATTCAAGATTTTCAAAGATAACTAAACCTTTATGTAGTTTGCTTAAGAAGGATGTGAAATTTGTGTTTGATGAAGCTTGTGTTTCCGCGTTTGAGAGATTGAAAATGGCTTTGGTGATAGCACCAGTGCTCATTTCTCCTAATTGGAATGAGGAGTTTGTGTTGATGTGTGATGCAAGTGATGTTGCACTAGGGGTTGCTCTTGGACAAGTTAGGGACAAAGTTTTTAGGGTAATTGCTTATGCTAGCAAGACTTTGAATCCAACTCAATGCAACTATACTGTCACAGAGAAAGAATTCCTAGCTTTAGTTCATGCATATGATAAATTTCATTCTTATTTAGTGGGAGTTAAATCAATTGTTTATACGAATCATGCAGCTATTCGTTATTTGTTTAAAAAACAGGATGCAAAACCTAGGCTTATCAGATGGATTCTTTTGTTGCAAGAATTTGACATTGAAATAAGAGATAGGAAGGGTTGTAAGAATGTGATAGCTGATCATTTATCTAGGTTAGAGGAACCTATAAGGGGAGATGACACTAAACTTTGTATCAATGATTCCTTTCCAGATGAACAAGTCCTTTATGTTGCTTATAACACCCCTTGGTATGCTGATTTTTCTAATTTTCTTGTTGTGGGAGTGTTTCCTCCTGATTTGAAGTACCATCAAAGGAAAAAATTCCTTAAGGATGTGAGATTTTATTATTGGGAGGAACCTTTCTTGTTTCGAAGGTGTGCAGATGGTGTCATTCGAAGATGTGTGCACCAAGGGGAGTGGCGACAGATAATAGAAGAATGGCAAGCTTCTGAGAGTGGAGGTCACTTTGCAGTTAATAGAACGGCGTTGAAGGTATTATCATGTGGTTTTTATTAGCCTTCTATTTACCGTGACTGCATGAACTTTGTTAAAGCTTGTGATAGATGTCAGAAAACAGGGTCGATTTCTCGTCGAGATGAAATGCCTTCTAAACTTTTTATTGAAGTAGATTTATTTGATGTATGGGGAATTGATTTTATGGGACCTTTTCCCTCATCTTGTGGTTATCAATACATTCTTCTTGCAGTGGACTATGTTTCCCGTTGGGTGGAAGCTATTCCGACGGTTACTAATGATGCTAAAGTTGTGATGAAATTTTTGCAAGGTTTGGTAACCCGGTTTGGAATTCCTAGAGCTCTAATTAGTGATGGGGGCAGCCACTTTTGCAATAAAATGTTGGAAAATTTATTGGCAAGATATGGAGTTAAGCACAGAATAACTACTCCTTATCACCCTCAAGCTAATGGGCAGACAGAGCTTGCCAATAGGGAAATTAAGTCTATTTTGGAGAAAACTGTTGCTTCTAGGAAGGATTGGTCAAAGAGGCTGGATGATGCCTTATGGACATATCGTACGACTTTCAAAACTTTGATTGGAATGTCTCCTTACCAATTGGTATTCGGGAAGTCGTGTCACTTACCGGTGGAATTGGAGCACAAGGCTTATTGGGCCTTGAAGATTGTTAATATTGATTGGAGGAAAGCCCAAGGGGATCGAGATTTACATCTGAATGCGATGGATGAGTTTCGCAATGAGGCATATGAAAATTAAAAGATTTATAAGGAGCAAACCAAGAGGTTTCATGATATGCATATACGTGGTAAGATTTTTAATCCTGGTGATTTGGTGCTCCTGTTTAATTCTCCGCTCAAGTTGATGCCTGGAAAGTTTTGTTCAAGATGGTCAGGACCTTTTGTGGTAAGGCAAGTTTTTGATAATGGCACTTTGGAATTAGCACGGGATAATAGACCGTCCTTTAATATTAATGAGCATCGAGCTAAACCGTACTATGTGAATGATGGTCCCCGTACAGTTTTGGCTATTTCTTTGCTCGACCAACAACCGCTTCCAGCAGACTAAAGGAAGTGCGAGCGCATTGGGTACCTTTTTACAAACTTAGTCTCACTTGACTATGTTTGGGGGGGAGTGGTCGGTATCCGGTGCCCTCTTCTGGTTCACTTCTTTTATCTCTATCTCTATCTTTAGTTTAGTTTAGTTTAGTTTAGTTGAATTTGAATAATATTGATCATTCGATATGGTTGTAATATGATATTGATCTATTCTTGTTGGATTGTGGATTTTGGATGTTGAAATTGATTGGCTTTCGTTTTTATGGAATGTTTTGATGAATCAAGGCGAGCTTGCATGTGTTTAATTCTTTCTATTTGGTTTTGGGTATGTGGATGTATAATGGTATGGAATGAATGGTGGTGCTAGTGGATTAATGTGTTAATTTTTGTAGAAGTTTGGTTTGTGGTAAGATGGTGGACATGAGAACTTATTTGGTTTTATTATGCTCAAATTGTTTGGTGGTGTTGTATTGTTGTTAGTAGGTGCAAATAAGGAATGAAGAGTGGTGATCGTGTCTACCGATGGGTAACGCTTTCTATCGTTCTTCTTACCATTTAGTTTCAAATTGAATTGTGTTGGCATGTAGAATGTAAGTTAGGTTGTTGTGTGCTTGTCATGTGTGCATGATGAACCAAAATGAGAATTGGAGATTGGAATCATGATTTACTTTGTAAGGCTAAATTTGCTTTGACCAATTATAGGGCATAATCTAGTAGTTAAGGCATGCTCGAATTGAATTTTTGAATGGCCGAGTTTTGTGCGAGGTTAATGCTTAGGACTTGACAAAAGCCGTGAATATTTGAGCCTTGATATTGTCATATTCTTTTTGATTGTGAGTGGCAAGTTTGAGAGCACAAAATCTAGAACTTGAATATATTTTCTATCTATTGGGCATGAGTTTGGTAACTAAAAAATGATCATAGGCCATCGATTCTTAGTTCCTCCTTTCACTTTGGAAGTATAAGGTTGTTGATATCATAATTTTACCGTTCATAACCTTGTTTCCCGTGATTGCATAAATGGAGAATTTTCTTCGAAAATATTAGGACAAAATTTGGGGGGGGAATGAGCGTATGAGGGTGAATACGGAGATGAGAGTTGGGATGGGAATCAATTGGTATCTTGAGTTGTAATTATTGAGGCAATGGAAGTATTGATTGTATGATTAATATGAATCCTAGAAAAATGAGCACCAACAAAAATTTTGGGTGCTAGAAAAGAAAAAAAAAAAGGAAAAGAAATGAAAAGCACCATGAAGAATAAAAAATGAGGGTGCTAGAAAAGGAGAAAGAGAAAAGAAAGAAAAGAAAAAAATGTATGAGAATTGTGTGATGTAAAAGCCTCAAGGTTAGAAGTGGATTGAAGGGAATAAGTTTGGGGGTTTTGGGATTTGGAGAAGTTCGTCACTTTAGCCCAAAACCACCTACCCTTTAGTAAGCCACGTTATAACCAAAAACAAAGACCTTTTTGATTTTAGGAGCCAACTCGTTGTAGTATAGTGGTGAGAATTGTTTCAAGCCTATGGAAATTGTGCTCGATATCTTGTGAATGAGTGAATTCATCAAACCCTAAACACGTAAGGGAGTGCGTTCATTTCTTTATCCAATGTTGATGATTGGTTTGAGTCGTTAGGATTAACCGTGTCACAAAGTTAGGTGATAATCTCATTCGATAAGAGCATGCCAAGATGACTATGATGAGCTATGAGGTTGTTTGATGAGGTTTATTGATTGCTTTACTGTGTTTTGATTGAGGACAATCAAAGGTTCAAGTTTCGGGAATTATGATATGCGTGTAAAATGACCTATTTTTCGATGTGTGAGCGTGCATGTTTGTGGCCATTTTACCCTCATATCATATGCTTTCGTTGTTCTTTTGTCTTGTTTTCGTGTTTCCATGTTTGAAATGATGTAGGATACGTTTTGAGCATAATATAGCGTATTTTGGGAAGTTCTGGAGGAAAATCGTCCGAGTATGAAGTCCGAGGAGGCTATGTTCGCCCGAGCGGAGCTTAAGGAGGAGTTTTGGGAGCTTGGAGGAGTCGCCCGGCCGAGCAGGGTGCAGGCTCGGCCGAGCTGCCCAATAGAGAGCAGGCTCGACTAATCATGGTGTAGGCTCGGTCGGGCCATGAAACTGAGACCTCGCTCGGTCGAGCGAGGCAGGCTCGGCCAAGCCAGGTCGGGTTTTTCTCCATTTCCCTCGGACTTTTCGGAGGCTCGGGCAAGCCAAATCTAGCTCGGGCAATCCGAGGCCCTGCTAGCTCGTCTATAAAAGGAGGAAAATCAATTAAATGAAAATTTTTTGCCCAATTGAAGAATAACCGTCACTAACTTCCATCTAGATTCATCTCTACACTTCCTTCCCCACTTGAATGAAGGAGAACCAATGATCATTCCATCAACTTGGTGACATTTGAAGAGGGAGATTAGGTGGATTGGATTCAACGAAGGCAATCATAGAAGATCAATTTTGACCTTGAAGCTTTGTAATGTCAAGAATCTTTCAACTTGTATTGCTTCTAATTCAAGGTATGAGGAGCTAAATTCCTAAGTGAGTGTTGTAATATGGATATTGAGATGGATTGAACCTTCTATGCTTGTTTACTTTTCTATGAAGTCTTGATTTGCACTTGAGCTTGTTCATACCTATTAGATGTAGGTAATAGCCAATCTATAGGTAGTTGATGTGACCGTTGCAGCCAATACGCGGACGGAAACGTCGTGATAAGTGCTTAATCATATAGTTTTACTTCCAATCCATGTGCGGAGCTAGGATTATAGGGCAATAATCGACGGTCTGTTGGGAGTGAGTTAGGGATCGATAACGTAGCTGTTTGAGATTTCTAATTTCATCAACGAATAATTCACCGGTACAAAGGGGTTTGACTAGGATAGTGTCGATTGCTCAACTTCATAGGAATTAAAATCGTTTACAACATAGCTCGGTTTAATTTGGCTCAATTGAAGTTTACAAACACTCACTTCATTCTAAGATTGTTGGACTTGTTACTCTAATCTACCCAAACTTTTGATAGAAGTAAGTGATTGGTGAATTTAGCAAATTGTTGAATGTTTGATTGTATGCATTTTGTAGTTTAGTTCGCAATTTATAGCTAGATAGATAAAGAAAACCAACGACAATTGTATTGCCTAGCTATTGATACATCTTTTTACGAGTAAATAGTTTCCACAAGAGGGAATAGAAAAGATCTCGGATTGATAATTTGACGTGAAAATTGTGTGTCACTTCACACGACGGTCAGTGGTCTTCCTCCATGTCTAGGACCACAAAGTCAGTAGGGATTATGAAATCCTTCACTTTGACAAGCACATCCTCGAGGATGCCTCTCGGATAGGAAACAGATCTGTCAGCCATCTAAAATGAGATGGTAGTCGGCTTGATGCATCCAATCGCCAGCCTATTGAAGATTGGTAGTGGCATTAGGTTTATTGATGCACCAAAATTGCACAGTACCTTACCAAAGGTCTCTCATCCAATAACGCAGGAGATGGTTGATAAGCTCATATTTCTACTCACTTATCACATTATTTTCTTGTTATTTTGATTGATTTTAGTTTGATTTTATGAGTAAGTTGAACATGAGTGTATTTTTTAGGGTATGATGCAAGTGGTGCAAGGTTTTGTTGGAAAACTGAAGAAAAAGAGCAAAGTTGGCCAAGAATATGACGAAATTCACCACAAAGGAGTCTGTATCAACCGACGGGGTGAAAATGTCAACCGAGATGCGGAATCATCTGTGTCTACCGACATAACACTTGTGTTAGTCGACGCAGGGGTACTTCAAACTGAGGCGAGATCGAGATTTAGGATTGCATGTCGATTGACGCATCATTCATCTCGGTCGATGCGCGCGTGCTGAGGGTGATTTTTGCACGATTTTCAAGGATTTTGAAGAGGAAAGATACCAAAGGAAGATATGAACGAATTTGGAGGAAGAAATATCTTATTTTATCAATCCCTAACTTTCAAGAGCACAACCCTACCACTATATAAACTCTAGTTTAGCTCATTCTCAGGGTCCCAGTTTTTCAGTTCCCAGTTTAGTTCAATTTCAATTTTTTTTATTTTTTCAAGTATTCAAGGCCTGGAACCAAACTTCTTTATTTTTCTTGTACTTCTTTATTTTCAATGGACTCTTTAATTTTTTTTTCAATGTTTGCTTTCAATATGCTAGGCTAAAAAAAACCTTTGCATATTCTAGGATTTCTCCATTTGTAAAACATATTTTGATTCGAATTCTTCAAATCCTTAAATTGGTCAAAACTCTTTGATTTTATTTCAAATCTATTTTTCAATTGAAGGATCGAGAGATGAAAATTGGAATAGGTTTTTGTTATTAATTGATGGACCAAGAGGTCAAAATTGATAATACGAAGTGAGAGTTAAATACATTTAATTATTTGTCCAACAAAAAAGATTTCATTTGTAGGATTAATCTAAATTTTATGAGAATGATTAACTTGTGTTTTTTAGACCGAGAGGAGATAATCACTAGTTAATGATTTAGGTTTTAATTGCCCAACAAAGGAAATAATTCCAATTTACTAGATTTTCCACTAGAAGTTTTTTATGGGTTTGGATTATGAGTTTCTTGCATGTTGATCAGATTGGTAGATATTCCTAGGATCTTTGCTTTCATATATTTGAATTTCTTTTACAAGTATTTTAATAAAAACCAAAACCTCTTAAATTTGGATTTGCCCAAATAAAATATCGAAAAACTACATTCAGTACATGATTTTCCCTCGTTGTACTACCCCTGTGGGTTCGACATACCTTCGGGTTCTCTATAAATCTATTTGCCATGTGCTATATTCTATGTGCAGATTTTCCATCGATCAATGGTGAATGATCCCGGATCCTCCTTTTTCAGCGGCATCTTCTTTTGTATCACCGCACTGCACTCTTCAAAGAGATTGACCATCTCATGCTCCATGAAAGGTCTTATCTGAGAGACCATATCCTTCATAAATTTGATGTAGCCAGGCATCCCCCACACTGCTTCAACCAGTGGAATATTGATATGCACCTTGTTCATGTTCTCCAAGAAGCGTGCATATCTCTCATTCATCTTTGTCTTGGCAAATCACTGTGGAAACGACATTGGCGGCTTCTTTAAAGTTTGAGGGGCTATCGGCATTGACTAATGTGGCTCCACGTCAGTCGACACAGAGAGTTGTGCGACGGTCTCACCCAAGCCTCAGCGTCGACCAACGTCCTCCACATCGATCAAAACTGAGGTCCCAACTACGACTTCTTCAACCTGCTCGGTCTCCTTGATCTCCGGTGGGTCCAACCTTGGATTCTTCGGCCCCTCATAAAATTTTCCCATCTGAGAGTGATGGCGTTTACCTCGTTCCTTTGGTTCTTTGAACCAACTTGAGTGGTGCTAGGTAATTGACCCGGTTTGCCCTGGGCTCCGAGGGCGTTAGCGAATTGACTGACTTGAGCTCTATTATCTGCATGTGCTTCTCCACACGGTATACCTTGGTATCATTCCAGCAATTTCTTGCTCCAGTTTTTTGACTTTATCACTCGATCCTTGCTTGAATTTAACCAAAATCTCTTCGAGATTTGGCTTCTTTTGCTCCACCACAACTCCATTCTGCACTTCAAATCTAGGTGGTGGCTGCTCCGCGGCTTGCGGGTTTGCATAAGAAAATCCTGGATGGCTCCTCGCATTGTTGTGGTTGTAGGACTGGTTGTTTTGCTGATATCCTTCATGGTAGTTATTTTGTTAACCACCTCTTTGGTCAAAGTTGATGTCCATGCCGTCCCCCTCAATTGGAGCTTGGACGAGCCACAATAGCAAAAGTTATCTCTGCTTTTACTGTAGCGAAGTCCTCACGCAGCATCTTCACCTCGCCTGCTAAATCCATGCCCTCAGTAACCTGCTCCACTGCATTCACCAGCTGATGATGAACTAAAGACCACCTATGATTGTTGTTGGCCATCTTTTGGAAGAATTCCATGGCCCTCTTTCCACTCTTCGACATGACAGTGTAGAGTGTGGCGTCCACCAGCTCTACAGTCTTATCATTAAACCCCTCGTACAAGGTCTCAACCTGCTCTCCCGATGACAGTCCTTGTCTAGGACAAGATCTCATCAGCTCCTTATAGCGCTCCTACGCCTCGTAGAAGCTCCCATCAGGTTGTTGGGTGAACCGTGTGATGTCCTTCCACCTCTGCATTGATGATGATAGAAGGGAAGAAGTTCTCCAAGAATTCGTTCCTCAATTCTGCCCATGTGCTAATGCTGCTCTTGTCTAGTGCAGAAAACCAGGACTGCGCTTTATCCCACAGAGAGAATGCAAACAGACGCATCTGAATTGCGTTTTGACTTACTCTATTGATCTTGACAGTGTTGCAGAGTAGTATGAACTTGTCAAGGTGCGCATATGGATCCTTAATGGATCTTCCCCGAATTGGTTTTGTTGCACCATCTGCACTAATTCGGACTTCATCTCGAAGTTGTTGGCTTTAATGCAAACCCTGAAGTCTGTCTCCTGAAATCAAGGTTGGTATCTCTTCTGAATGGCGTCCTGGTCCTCATCCTCATCACCAACATCATCAGGTTCCTCAAGTGGATGTTCTTCATTTTTAGTGGCATCATCAAAGAGCGGATTGCGGCGAACGTTTCGGTTATTCCGGTTGTTCCTTTCGAGGTAGAGCTGCTACAGTTGCTCCCTCATAGCATGAACTTCTCGAACTTGTTCAGCTTGTTCCTCCGGAGTTAATTGTGGTGGAGGCGGTTGTTGCATGAATTGGTTGATTACTTGAGTTTCCTGGGTCTTGATTTATTTTTCGGTTGTTCCTTCTGCAAGTGGCTTCGATTTTTGGATCATATTCCACTAGCTCCTTCCCACTTGCTCTTGTAATCATATACTACCTGCATAGCAAAAGAGGTAGTGAATGCAAATAAAATAAACAAAACAAAATTGAAATAAGGGAAATTACTGATGCCTACTTCGACTTCAACGGATGTGCGCTTAAGTCGACCGACGCAAATTCAATATTCACGTCCACCGACGTAGCTTTATTTTGGTCGACGTCGAGACCAAAAATGCAAAAATAAGATAAAAAAAATGAAAGTCCGAAAATCAAAACAAAAATCAATTATCCAATCACAAAACTACTAGTAAGGTTAATTCTATACACTCCCTGGCAACGACCCTAAAATTTGGTCGCTAATTATTTTGATTAGAAATTTAACTAAAGCTAATAATACAGCGGCAAATAAATTATCGGACCCAGAGGAGTGAAATATCGAAAACCCTATACACTAAAACATAGTTTCTTGGAACATTGTTTAGGAAAATTCAAAAGTTGGGTTTTGAACATTCAAAAGCAAAATAACTTGGAATTAAAATTAAAACAGAAAATTGAAAGTCTTTTTGATTCAAATGTGGAAAACACAAATCCCACGGTTTTCTACCTATTATGCCTTACATGTAATGACAAATTAATTAATACCAATTTAATTCCTTATCATAGTGGAACATTAGAAAAATAGTACGAACTTCTAGGCTAGACAATTCATACAGTAGATTAATTAAATATCCCTATCCTTTCGGACTTGAGAAAAATCTAATTAACTCCCTAAACCTACAGATTTATTCCTATAAACTATTTCCCTTTTTTTAGACTAGAAATCACTTTATATTTTGAAAATCTTTGTCCTACGACAATTATTACTTTTTGAGTCTTTAATTATCAACTATTAAATCTTAATAAGTGGCCAACAAATTAAGATTGCAAATAGAACCCCAGATTTCATAAACTACGATAGGAAAGGCAAATTAATTTAATTGATCAAACATGCACGCATAATAGTTCGAAACCCTAGACTCTAATAAGAATTTAGTTACACATAATCATGACAAATATAATCAAATAACGATAAAACCTGAAACTGGCGTGCATAATTTAAGTAGAATGTAGAAATCGATGCCAAATCTCTACTAAATAAATTCCACAAGTTGACCCCAAAGTACACAATTGCTGTTGGAAAGTTGATCTCTAAAATAATACATAAGTCCTATAATTTTCGACATAAAGTGCTATTTATAATGGTGGTAGATGTATCCTATTAGGGATATGAGACTAGATATATCTCTTTCTTCAAGTCTCCGTCAAATCTATGCAATATAGAATCGGCGTCGACCGATATATAGCCACATCGGCCGACGTGAAGGCTCGCTTCGATCCTTACTTCGATGCGAAATACGATTGCTGTTGACAGGTGGATGTCGTCCGATGAGCTTGGCGTTATTCAATGTATATCTCCTTGCATTTATCCTGCATTGGCCTTGCCTCGATCAATCTAATGCCATCGAAGTTATTCACGAGTGCCCTTCACTAAACTTAGCCGAATTCGACCCTAAACCTTCAAAATACACTACCACGCGCATAATACGTGCGAAAACCCTTTCAAGCATCATAAAACAAGTGCAATGCATTAAAAACAACTAAAACAATCTAAGAACTCATTGATAAGTTAGTAAAAATATGAACTTATCAGCGTGTGCCTCCTACGCACGCCCCGATGTTCGTTCTTCATCCCGTACAAGTTAAAGATTTGAAAGAAATACAGATAGATCTAATCTATTACTAATTTTCTTATCAATTCTAATCACAATTTTTTCCTGATTTTATAAAAAAATTCAATCGAAACACGGATAAATCACTGTGGATTAAATTAAACGGGTTACCGCGAGGAATAAAATCCAAAGCAAAATCCAAAGCAGTGAAATATAATTCATACACGCATAAATCGATAATTATTTTACCAATAGATCCATGAAATAGAATCGAGCTCTGATACTAATTGTAGGGATTTTGTTGTCACGAATTGAATCATTTAATCCAAGTGAAATCCGGACCGTTCATGGATGTCAAAATAATTGCAATCGATAAAACCCTAGGCATGCTCCTATGAATCTAATGCGATGGATATTCGAATTACCTTAACTCCGTAGGGTCTTAAACAATCTTTCACATTAAATCCAATCCTTTGATTCTACCACGCAATTTGATTAAATATGTGGAATAATAAATTAGAATAAAACCCAATTTCATGATTTAATCAAAATAGAGAAAGGACGAAGGTTGTTCTCCAAATTAGATCTTCAGATCTGTATGCCAATGTTGTTCAATCCTGCTACTTGTGAGGATTCCACAAGACTGTGATTGTGCATAACAGAGTCGAAAAACATCTCCTCCCACTGCAAGACTTGCGCTGCCCTTCACTCTCTCTCTCTTAGGGTTTCTGTATTTTTCAACTGAAATGGTTTTAGAGAGAGTGCCATCTATTTATAAATCTAGGGTTGAAACCCTAATGGTCTACTAGTCTCTTTTTTAGCATATTTATTTGGGCCAATCCTGGGACCTAATGCAAATGATAAAGTGGGCCTATGAATTAATTAATTCACATGTCTACAACCCATGGCACAATTAATAAATTAATATTAATTCTTTTTCACCACATAATTAATAGTAAACCTACCCCTATATTACCACGTTATGAGAGTGATCTACATTTACTTAAGAATCCCCATTTTTAAGGTTATTGGACATTCATTAATTAATTGGAGCTTCTGACAAGCTTCCATAGTTAATAGATTTCTTATTTTCCTGAGCAGTACCACCCAAACCTTATCACTCGTGCTTGAACTTAATCAACCTGCCGGACTTTAGCACGATGAACATTATTGAGCTCCTCAGGGAATGTCCCCATCCAATTACTCGCATATGGTAACCTAAATCCAGTCTCAGAGTGTAGAACATGAACTGTTGTTACCCAATATGCGTGTATACGAGCACGTTACTCAGGCTCTCCACCATGGAAAGTCAAAGCAACAGTCAACTGGTGCATACCCCTGAACCTTCGTTACGGTTTGGACTCAATCAAGATTGAGGTCTTTTATTCTTTTATGCTAGACAGACGAATACATCTTACTATGGTCCAATCAATACACAACCGCACGTACCAGCATATGAAGTGATTAAGACAGATCACTTCGTTTCGACTATGCTGCTGTCTATACCGACAGACTTATCCTCAATGTTGTCTCGGTTGTGATAATATTTGTATCTCACTAGGTCAGGTGATCATACTGTCTTCTGCGATCCACAACATGCCGTATGATCATCCCCATTGATGAGATAAGAGGATAGCATTGTTACTCACATGTAAGTTTGTTTAATAGATAGAAAATAAATTTGAATGCATACTCATCATAATAAATGTTTTCTGTATCCAAAACCCAACATATATTCCTTGAGGAGCTCAAAGAGGTTCGTCGTAGGCCAACAAGTTCAAGCACATATGATAATGCTTGAGTGGTACTACTCAGGATAATAAGATGTTAATTAATTATGTAAATCATGTCTGAATCTCTAATTAATTAACAAATGTCCGATAACCTTAAATATGGGGATTCATCAAGGTGATGCAACCCGTTCCTCATAACGTGTTAGTAAAGGAGTAGGTCAATATTAGCTCTCTACTAAAATGAAATAATATTAATTTATTAATTATGTACAGGGTTGCATCAGGTCCCAGGTCTATCCTAACATAATTCCTTAGAGGAGCCCATTAGGGTTTAACCCTATATATGTGAATCGCTCATTCTTTCTTCAGATTTCATAAGTTTAAAAATATAAAACCCTAGAGAGAGAGAGAGAGAGTGAGAAGGGCATCACCGATTGCTCTGTGGAAAGAAAAGAATTCCAACTTTGTCAAGTGTAGTGCAATCAAGCGGAATTCTCAGCAGTAGTTGGATTGAACAAGCAAAGATATACAGATCTCATGATCTGATCAGGAGGATCAGCAAGATTTCTAATCCTTCATCTTTCAATTTGGTTTTAAATTTATTTTCGAATACTTAATTTTTTTCTGTAGATTAAATTTATTCGTGTGGTGGAATTGGATTAGGATTCAATGCGGCTTGGATTCAGACCTTACAGAGTTAAGTCTCTATAGCCTTAGTGTGATACTGCCTCAGGTTGGACCACTTGTGAGTACAGATCACCATCTTCTTGAAGAATCTCATGGCGTTCTCGGCGGACTAACTTATGATGGACCCTCTAGATGAGGTATCCACCAACTCCTTCGTATGCTCATTCATCCTATCATAGAAGATGTGGGCCTGCTCCTCAGTGTTTATCCCGTGGCCCGAGCAGGCTCTCAACATATCATTAAACCACATCCATGCCTCAAAAAGTGACCCATCCGCCTTCTGTAGGAACTGTGTGATGGAAACCTTCATCTAAATCACAACCATAAGTTGGAAGAAGTTGGAGAGAAATTTAGCTCTCAACTCTTGAAGGGGCTTTTACATGCTAACTGAATTGCATAATCTGATTTGCTACGATTAAACCTAACATGCTCATATTGAATGCAAAAGAACTTTGCAGAATACTGGATGAATTTAATTCTGAACTACTGTGTAGGGATGATCTTGAGTCCTTGCACAAAAAGATTCAATCCTGAAATGATCAGAATTAAATATCTAATTTAAATCATATAAAATTTAAAATAGAAGAAGGAAAGAAGAAAGAAGATCCTCCAGATCTGATCTTCTGATTTCTATCATTGGCTTCGATTTAGATATCTGGTGAAGATTACTTCCGAATACCGTTCCTATCGAGAAGAAGTGTTTCCTTCCCTCTCTTAGATTAAATAAACTTACAAAGCTCCCAATTCTCTGTTTTGCTGCTTGTCAACTTATGATCTTGTGGTATACTGAGATGTCAGAACTAGAAGGGTATTTATAGGAAATTCTGATCCATTAAGGGCCTTGAGCTTTACATAGGCCAGACCAGGGACTAGTATGTAAATAACAAATAAGGCATATCAATTAATTATCTCCCATATTCAATTCAGAATATATTTAATTAATTAATTTTTATTCATGCCACCAGAGAATCATTATTGTCTTACATTTTTGTTACCTCTCTGACAAACCTACAAATTAATTAAGATATATTATTCTTAAGGTATACCACTCAATCATTTTCACTTATACTTGAACTTAATCAACCTGCAAGACTTTAGCAAAATCAACCTTTTGAGCTTCTTAGGGAATGTCACCATCTTATACTGGATATTGTTATCTAACTATAGAACTATAAATCATACACAATTTTCTACCACTCAAGATGCAGACATACAATTACATGAAAGACTCTCCCTCATAGCATCTCAAAGTGATATACAGACTTGCGTATACCTCTTGAACTTTCATTAGGCTTCAGATTCCATCAAACCATCGAGATCAAGATTCTTTTAATGTCAGAAAAAGAATCGATCTCACTTAGGTCTTATGAATACGTACCTAACGTACCAACACATCTAGTGACCAAGATAAGCCACTAATTATTGATTGGGTTGCAGCGTAAACCGACAATATACCTAGCACTGTCTTAGTTGTGATAACCATTTATATCTCACTAGGTCAAGCGATCAATACGATCTTCTGTGATATACAACACATTGTAAGATCTCCCAATCGACGAGATAAGAGAATATAGTCACTGGCGATACATGTTTGTTAATTCAGACAGGAGATGTTAATACAACAATAACAATTACCAGTATACTAACCATAAACCATGTTCATAGTATACCAATCATAATTCTTTGAGCATATAATGCAATCATGAAGTTTTTCAAAATCCCCAACAAAAAGACCGAGCCTTGGTTAGTTCTTTATTCAGTTTTCTAACTTGATCTTTTAAAAATAAATTTCTAAAGAAACAGATTTTTGCACAGTACAAATGCATGCAAATTCTTTTGAATGAGTCTCTAGGCCCAAGTCTTTTGAGTCAGAGTGACACAACTCAGAGTCGTCAAATGCATGATTTAAAGAATTCATAGGAGAATCAGTTACCTTAGTTACCATTGAGATAGGCATCATTTACAACTCAAATACTTCATTTTGAATGTCTGCAGTAGTGACGATCTTGATTCCTCCCTCATAATTGACTACATTGGCTTTAGACATTTTCTGGCTCTGTTTCTTCAGTTTCGTTGCTCTTTTTAGCTGGATGGTGGTCATTTTTATCTGTCTTTGACGAGACTTGCTCGCTACACACATAATGATGGATTTATATACTGAAAGCATTATGATTGGTATATTATGTACAAGGTCGATTGGTTAATATACTGGGAATCATAAATGTTGTATGTTCATCTCCTTTCTGAATTAACAAACATGTGTCGCAAACGCAATTATCCTCTTATCTCGTTGATAGGGAGATCATACGGTGTGTAGAAGATCACGAAAGATCGTATGGATCATTTGACCTAGCGAGATATAAATAGTTATCACAGCTGAGACAGTTCCAGGATAAACTGTCGGTGTAGGCTGCAGCATACACAGTAATAAGCATCTTATCTTGGATGGCTTGGTATGCTGGTGTGGGGCACACATTGATAAGGACCTAAGTCGAGATCGATTCTTTTATCTGACATTAAAAGAATCTAGATCTCTATGGCTTGACAAGATCCTAAGCCTAGATGAAGGTACAAAAGTATATGCAGATTGTGTATTACTTTGAGTTGCAGTGAAATGATCTAGTTGAGCTTGTATATCTGTATCTTGGGTAATAGCAGTTTGTGTATGACTGTCTGATACCGGAACTAGGTAACCACATCTAATATATGATGGTGACATTCCCTGAACAGCTCAAAAGATTCGTTATGCTAAGTCCTGCAGGCTGATTAAGTTCAAGCATAAGTGAAAAGGTTTGAGTGGATTGATTTAGGAATATAAGATGTAAATTAATTAAAAAGCTTGTCAGAGCTTAAATTAATTAACGAATGTCTTTAACCTTAAATGTGGGGATATACCGAGCCCATGCAACCCGTACCTCAAAACGTGGTAGCAAATAGGTAGGACAATATTGATTCTCTGGTGTAATGAATCAATATTAATTAATTAATTATATTCTGGGTTGAATATGGGAATTAATTAATTGATAGGCCTTATTTGATATTTGCATTCTGGTCCTTGGTCTGGCCCATGAAACTCAAGCCCAATAGAAGTCCAATATTTTCCTATAAATAGGCCTCAGTTCCTCAGATCTCAACACACCATAAGATCATAAGTTGCACACAACAAACAAGGTTTTTGGGAGCTTTGGTGATCGACTAAGATCTGAGAACGAGGAGGAAATTCTGCTTCTCAACCGAGCAAGAGATCTGATAGAGAATCTTCACTAGATTTTCAGATCGAGTTGGGATACAGATCAGAAGATCTGATCAGGAGGATTTTTCTTCTCCCTCTCTCCTTGATTTTTGAAAATAACTGTTTTATTTTCTCAAGATTTATTTCCTCAATCTGTTAGGAATTAAATCTTTGTGCGTGGGAAAGATCAAAGGGAATCTTCGCGCACTCGTTCTTCAGAGTTCATTAATCCAAGTATTCCACATAAACCTTCTTATGCATAACAATATAGGAGCATGCTAGGATCATTCATAGGCATAGCAATTTATTTTGATATTCCAATTAGCGATCCTTGGCAAACGGACTTCGTGATTCAGTTCACAAATCCCTTCAATTGGTATCAAAGTAGGATAATCAATTGGCTCTATCGGAAAAATAATATTGCTTATGAATTGCATGATTATTATTATTGAATGCATGTCATGAATGGTTTTGGACTGAATTGTATGTTTTTCATCCTCGTGGTTCTTGGGTTAATCCGCCCTTTTATATGGATTCGTTTTTCACCCACGAGATAAATCCGTGGTTAGATTTAGATTTTAGAATGTAATTAGGATTATTCCATGTAATTTTTATTTCAAAAATTAAATCTTTAAAATGAAGAACGAAGAACGCGAAGAACACGAAGAACGAAGGGCCGCACGACACATGATAGCACCGACACGGCAGCAAGGCCATGCACGGCGGTCAGGCGCGGCGGGGCAGGGCGCACGGTCAGCCATGGCGGCGACGCAGATGCGCGCGCATGCAGGCGACGGTTGCACGGCCCGTAGCCGGCCAGGCGCGGTGCGGCGGCTCCAGGCGAAGGTCGACGACGCAGGGGCGGAGCAGCAGAAGGCCGAGGACGGCGACGGTGCAGCCAGGGCGCGAGGCGCGTGCGCTGCGCGGCGGAACCCTAATTCTTGTGTGCGCACGGTAGGCCTGCGCGTGATGCTGGCGGCTCTCCTCCCTCCCTCGGTCAGCGTCGGCAGGAGCCAGGTGGTGACGACAGCGGCTTGCGGCTGGAGGCGCGGGCTAGAGGCAGACCGACGGGGTGGCTCACCCGCGCGGGACATCGCAAACCTAGGGTTTGCATACTGCGTGCGCGTTACTCACGCCGTGCTTCTTGCGCGTTTTCCGGCGAGTCGTGGTGGCCAACGGTGGAGAAGAAAGGTGAACGGCAGTTTGGGGAACGGTCGGGGTAAGCCGGGGCAGCGACATACGAAACGGGCAGTGGCCAGAGGAGGCGGCATCGCAGGCTGCAACCATGCACGTACGTGCATGGCTGCTGCGCATGCCAGGAGCCCTCACGGCGGCGGCGAGTCACCGGTCGGCGGGCTAAGTTCTCGCGGGCTATTGGGCTTGCAATGTGTGCCTAGGCCTGCGATTTGGTTAACTGGCCCAATTGTCCAATTCTCTGATAAATCAAATCTTGGAGGCCCAGATTCAGAAAATAAATTCAGATCTCAGTCCAAGTAGTTGGAGCTCAGTCAAAGATTTGTATTATTAATTTCAACTTGTAATAGTTAGAATTAATTTTATTTCTTATCATGGGGCCACGAGGACATTTTTTATTTGCTTTATTATCTGTCTTCGCTTGATATACGTGTTTAATTTAATTGCGCAGCATATAAACATGTTGTAGATAATCGGAGCACGTTTACTGCTTTTATTTACAGCTTTAAAGCATGCTATGTGATTTATTTTTTGTAATTAATTATAACTATAAATTTGGGGTTCATGCTATGCATGATAGAATTTTAGCAATGTTATAATTATGGCTACATAAAATAATCTGTGCAATTGAACCTTATGAACTAAAAATTACTAAGCTCATAATTTAGTAAGACCTCTACAAAGCGATCCCTTATTGGAAGTGGATAATTTATTAGGTAAACGTCTACATGTGTAGCTTACTTAATTTATTATTCATGAGTTCTAATAGATAGGATTTCTTAAAACAAACATTTATTTCATTTGAGAAGTGGGAGTTCATGCGTAAACCTCTACTTGTGTAGCTTGCATATTGAATTTTCATAAGTTCTATAGGGATTGAATTAAATGAGACAGCCTTATTATAGGGATCGGGTGTGTTCTAATAGATCCTTATATGGGAGGGTCTGCTTTGGTGGTAAAGCTAGCTTAGATGTTATCCAGAGTATAACTCATTTGTGATGTCTCTGCTCAGTAGGATAATATGGTCTTAAGTTAGTCTCCAATTAATAATTCCATTTGTCTAAGGAACCCGGACATGGATTGGAATTAAAGGACTGGAATTGAAAGATGCAGTCTGGTTAAGTGTTTTGTTGTTAACGTCCACATGTGTGGCTTGCAATAGTAATACCTAGGCAAATTGGAGGAAACATTAATATTGCTTTATAATAAGGTTTCAATATTTAATTGTTTCAATAGTTTGCGACTATGTTTTAATTTTTGTTTTAATTTATTTTTTTGAGACATGTCTTTACCGAATGTAATCAATATCTTAGCCCAAAACCAATTAACCGGTCCCAATTTCCAAGAATGGAAACGCAACTTGGATTACATCCTTGTCGCACAGGAACACAAGTTTGTCCTTGATAAGCCTCGTCCGGCTGCTCCCACGAATGCATCGATTGATGAGGAAAGGAGCTACTTTTACAAGTGGCTCAAGTCAAACAATTTAGTGAAACGATATATGATGACTACAATGTCCAAGGTACTTGCACAGCAGCATCATTCATATAATAATGCTAGTGACATAATGGACAGCCTCACAGCGACCTACGGTGAGTCAGACCGAGCAGTCAGATTCAATCTCATGAGGGAAATCGTGGGAAAGAAAATGGCAGAAGGTAGCTCGGTCAGAGAACACGTGGTCGGCATGACTCACCTCATGGATGAGCTCACGCTGCACGGAGGTGGTATCGATGCGGAAGCGCAGGTCGATATCATCCTCAACTCTCTGCCGAAGTCCTATGAGAACTTTAGACTGAATGCTGTCATGAACAAGAAAGAGTACACTCTTAACGAGCTACTCAATGACTTGATGGCAGCAGAATCAGTAATGCGGCCAGAAAAGGTTGCTTAGGCTACTTCTAGCAATCGTCCTCTTGCGCTGGTTGGCAAGAGGCGCAAAGGAATGTTTAAGAAGAAAGCCAAAGGTACAACTTCTGGTAGAAAGTCAAAAAGGACACCGGGCGTGCCTGCTAAAAGGGACAAGTGTTTCAGATGTGGCAAGGCTGGTCACTGGAAGAAAGATTGTCAAGTCAGGAAGACTGGACAAGGTGCGTCATGTGCATTTATAACAGAAACATATTCAGCATCGGTTTCTACCCACTATTGGGTAGTGGATACTGAACTACTGACCATGTTTGTTATACTTTGCAGGGGTTCAGGCCGACAAGGCAGCTGAAGCATGACGAGATTACCATCTCAATGGGCAGCGGAGAGCGAGTCTCAGCAGTAGCCATTGGAGATTTTACTTTATGCTTTGAAAACAATGTTTTGATTTTGAGAGATGTTTTATATGTGCCGGTTTTTCGGCGGAACTTAATTTCAGTTTCCAAGTTATTTTGTGATGGATATTCAGTAATTTTTGATAGTGGAGTTTCTATCATTGGTAATAACGGTGTTGTCTGTCATGGCAAACTGATTGACTCTCTCTATATCATTGATTGTATGCATAAATCTTCTGTGAATGTTGCAAACTCATCCAATAATAATAATCATTTACAGAGAAAGTTTTCTTCCGATGAGGATCAAACATATCTCTGGCACTTGAGACTAGGTCACATCAATCTAAAGATGATTAAAAGATTAGCATGCGATGGGCTCTTGTATTCTTTCCAAGTGGTACCGCATCAAATCTGTGAGTCCTGTATAGAAGGAAAGATGACGACCAGGCCTTTTAAGGCAAGTCAGTCTCGAGCAGAGAATGTGTTGGAATTGATCCACTCTGACTTATGTAGACCAATGTCCACGCAAGCTCGTGGAGGTTATGAGTACTTCGCCACATTCATTGACGATTACTCAAGACTCGGATATGTCTATTTGCTTCGCCACAAGTCTGAATGCTTTGAGAAATTCAAAGAGTTTAGAACTGAGGTAGAAAAGAAGCTAGGTAAGACTATCAAGACACTACGATCAGATCGTGATGGTGAATACCTCAGTAACGAGTTCTTGCAGTACTTGTCAGACAACGAGATTACATCCCAGTGGATTGAACAGGAACCCCTCAAAAAAATGGTGTAGCGGAAAGACGAAATAGAACTCTCTTCGAAATGTCAGGTCGATGATGAGTTATGCAAGCTTGCCGACTTTGTTTTGGGGATATGCCTTGGAGACATCGGCCTACATGCTTAACCTGGTACCTTCTAAATCAGTTCCTAAAACGCCTCTGGAACTCTGGTATGGACGAAAGCCAAGTTTGAACAGAGTGAGGATTTGGGATTGTCCAGTGTTGGGATTATATACTGAAAGCATATATGATTAAGTGTTTTGTACACTGGTCTTCGTATATGTTGCTACAACAATGCTCGTTCTCTGATGAAACGAACATACAACGAAACATAATATCCTATTATCTCGCCTATGGGGATGACCATATGGTGTGTAGGAGATCACAAAGGATCATATGAGTCGTTTGACCTAGCGAGATATAAACTGTATCACGGCTGAGACAGTCCCTGGATAGGCTGTCGGTCTAAGCTGCGGCACATCGGTTCATAAGTAGGCTTATCCTAGCTACTTGATGTGTCGGTACATAGTTATTTATTGATGAGATCAATAGTGGGATGTGCCATTCTCATTGACATATGAATGAGCCAGATCCCTAACATACTTCCTAAGATCTTAAACCTAACTAAAGGATAAGAGGCACACACAGATTGGCCACACTTTGATTTACCATGGTGGCGAGTCTTACATGTACTCTTATACCCGTATTTTGGGTGTTGGAAATTTGTGTGCGGCCTGCTTAGGCTGGACGTTTAAGTAAGCATATCCGTTTCAGGATGGTTACATTCCCTGAGGAGCACACAAAGTTCATTATGATAAACCCTGCAGGTTGAATTATTTAATTCAGGCATAAGTGGAAATGAGTGAGTGGTATTACTCAGGAAATAAGTGATTAATTAATTTTGGTTGATTGTCATAAGCCAAATTAATTAATGAATGTCTAAAACCTTAAATATGTGGATCATGTTAGTTTGGTGCAACCCGTTCCTAATAACGTGGTATTAAAGGGGCGAGTCAGCTTTGTTACCGTGGTGAAGGTAAAAACTATATTTCATTAATTAATTATGTTTTGGGTTAACAAGGAAGGATTAATTAATAAAGAGGGCCCACTTTATTATTTGCATCTGGTCCCTAGTCTGGCCAATGAATTGCTCAAGCCCATTTGGGTTAGGGTTTCTCAAAACCCTAACACTATATATAAGCCTTCTCTCTATCAGATCAGTAGAAGTTTTTCAGTATATTGAAAATAGAGAGAGAGACGGCGACGGCTGATATGTGGGAGGAACTAATCGATTTCTCCAGATCTCGGATCCAACTTGGTAGATAATCCTCACCAGATTTCCAAGGAGCCAGGGAACAGATCAGAAGATCAGATCTGTAGGAACAACCGTTCATCACTGGCGTTCTACCTCTGATCTAAGTTTACTTCATCGTTTTATTCTCCGATCTAGATCTTTAGATCAAACGGTGAAGATCAGGTATTCCTAAGTTCCATCCTCTGCAATTAATTTTGTAGGAGCATGCATAGGATCGCATGGTTTGTTTAATTGAAATTTATTCCTACAATCCTTGGCAAGAATATAATTAATGACACTCATGTTGTCTATCGTAGACTCAAACCCTACAACTGGTATCAGAGCCAGGTTCATGTTCTTAGGCTCTATCTTGGATAGATTGAAATTAAATAAATATGTATGTTCAAGGATGGATTTAAATTGTCGTGGATGTTTTTCCGTTCTCGTGGCCTTCTCGTTTGTGGATCTGTAATAGGGAAAAATTGTAATAGATTGTAGATCTATAATTTTTGTATTTTATTTTATTCTAATCTGTAAAATTGGATCCGGAAGAAGAACGAGAAGAGAGAAAGAAGAACAGACATTGGAGGAATGGGCTAGGGTATGTTGTAATTTTTAAATTATCGAGCATGCTTTATGTGATTTATTTTATGTTTTAAATTATGTCTATAAATTCCGGGATCATATTAATTTATGATGGAATTTTGGGTGTGACATAATTTATGGGAACATAAAATAATCTGTGCGCATGAAACCTTTGGAATTAAAAAAAAATTCTAAGCTGGATTTTGGTTCCTTTTTAACCAAGATCATTAGACCTCCACAAATACGACTTCTCATTGGAAGTGGGGTATCTCGAAGCGTAAACGGTCTACTCGGGTAGCTTACATTAGGGGTCCCTCACCAGTTCCAATGCGTTGCGGTTTCCAAATAAAACACTTATTTTAAGATGAGAAGTGGGAGCCTCTAAGCAAACGGTCTACTCGGGTAGCTTGCATTGAGACAACTTTCACTGGTCTCTAAGATTAATCTAAGTGGGATAACAAAGGATGTAAAGGGCCTGCGGTATGGGTCCAGTACGTATGCCAAATAGCCTTTTATCATCTGGTGTTAGGATTGTGATTTATTTGACTTAGATGTTGCCTGGAGTATAACTCATTTGTGGTGTCCCTGCTCCGCATTGGTGAACATGGTCTTAAGATCTCCAATATTAATTTCTTTTGCTTAAGATACCTGGCATGTTAAGAAATTAAAGGATCTTTTATGGTGTGGTTGAGCATTTGTCGTAAACAGACTACTTGGGTAGCTTACGTTAAATTAGTTTGGGCAATTGGAGGAAGCAAATTGCATTGTTTTATCTAAAGATTCTATGCATATTTGTTTCAATTGTTCGTAGTATGTGCTTACTTTAATTCGCTTATTTGTTTTCAGAAATGTCTATGAACAATGTCATTAATATCCTTGCTCAAAATCCTCTCAATGGTCCGAATTTCATTGAATGGAAACGTAATTTGGATTATATCCTTTTTGCGAAAGAACACTAGTTTGTCCTTACTGATCCTCGTCCGCCAGTCCCAGCTACTGATGTTACTCCCGAGCAACATCAGTCTTACGATAAGTGGATCAAGTCTAATAATGTAGTGAAATGCTACATGATGACCACTATGAGTAAGGTACTACAGCTGCAGCATCAGCATTATGATAACGCCTGTGAGATTATGGATAATCTAACAATAACTTATGGGGAGACGGACAGAACTGTCAGAGTCAATCTCATGAGGGAGATTGTGACTAAGAAAATGTCTTAAGGCAGTTTAGTGAGAGAGCACGTGGTTGCCATGACTCACCTCATGGATGAACTAACGTTGCATGGTGGTGGTATTGACGCGGAAGCCCAAGTTGATATCACACTAAACTCTCTTCCCAAGTCCTTTGAAAACTTCAGGTTGAATGTTGTGATGAACAAGAAGGATGAAGGGATTCGTGAACTGAATCACGAAGTCCGTTTGCCAAGGATCGTTAATTGGAATATCAAAAATAAATTGCTATGCCTATGAACAATCCTAGCATGCTCCTATATTATTATGCATAAGAAGGTTTATGCGGAATACCTAGATCGATGAACTCTGAAGAACGCGTGCGCGGAGATGCCCTATGATCTTTCCCACGCACAAAGATTTGATTTCCTAACAGATTGAGGAAATAAATCTATGAAAATAAACAAGGAGAGAGAGAAGAAGAAAAATCCTCCTGAATTGATATTCTGATCTGTATCCCGACACGATCTAAAAATCTGGTGAAGATTCTCTATAAGATCCCTTGCCCGGTTGAGAAGCAGAATTTCCTCCTCGTTCTCAGATTTTAGTCGATCACCACAGCTCCCAAAACCTAGTTTGCTGTGTGCAACTTATGATCTTGTGGTGTGTTGAGATCGTAGGAACTGAGGCCTATATATAGTAAATTACTGGACTCCTATTGGTCTTGAGTTTCATGGGCCAGACCAGGGACCAAAATGCAAATAGCAAATAAGGCCTATCAATTAATTAATTCCCATATTCAACCTAGAATATAATTAATTAATTAATATTGATTCATTCCACCAGAGAATCAATACTGTCCTACCTATTTGCTACCACATTTTGAGGTACGGGTTGCATGGGCTCGGTATATCCCCACATTTAAGGTTACATACATTCTTTAATTAATTTAAGCTCTGACAAGCTATTTAATTAATTAACATCTTATATTCCTGAATCAATCCACTCAAACCTTTTCACTTATGCTTGAACTTAATCAGTCTGCAGGACTTAGCATAACGAACCTTTTGAGTTGTTCAGGGAATGTCATCATCCTATACTGGATGTGGTTACCTAGTTCCAGTACCAGACAGTCATATACAAACTGCTATTACCAAAGATACAGATATACAAGCTCAACTAGAGCCTTTCGCTGCAACTCAAAGTAATACATGATCTGCATATATTTCTGTACCTTCATTTAGGCTTAGGATCTCGTCAAGCCATAGAGATCTAGATTCTTTTAATGTTAGATAAAATAATCGATCTCGACTTAGGTCCTTATCAATGTGTGCCCCACACCAGCATACAAAGCCATCCAAGATAAGATGCTTATTACTGCATATGCTGCTGCCTACACCAACAGTTTATCCTAGAACTGTCTCAGCTGTGATAACTATTTATATCTCGCTAGGTCAAACGATCCATTCGATCTTCCGTGATCTTCTGCACACCGTATGATCTCCCTATCAACGAGATAAGAGGATAATTGCGTTTGCGACACACGTTTGTTAATTCAGACAGGAGATGAACATACAACAATTATGATTCTCAGTATATTAACCAATCGACCTTGTACATAATATACAATTCATAATGCTTTCAGTATATAAATCCATCAATCTCCCACTTATACTCAAAGCATTATACAGGTGCTTTCTAGAGTATAACGCGTCTAAACTAATCTAGCTATTACATCAAACATTCTACGTGGATAGCTTTGCCCTCAGCCGAAGGTTACGTACATGCATCTCGTAGACCTTCTAAGGCAGAGCCTTTGTGAATGGATCCACTAGATTATTTCTTGTATCAATCTTCTCTACTAGCACATCACCCCTTGCTACGATTTCTCGTATAATATGGTACTTCCTTTCAATGTGTTTTGTTGCTCTGTGAGTTCGTGGTTCCTTTGAATTAGCCACAGCTCCCAAATTATCACAGTATATCGTGATTGATTTGGGCAGCTTAGGAATCACGTCCAACTCCAGAAGGAAGTTTCAAAACCATACCGCTTCTTTCGAAGCTTCAGAAGTTGCCACATACTCTGCTTCATGGGTGGAGTCCGCAATGCACTTCTGCTTTGCACTCCTGCATGATATGGCCCCACCTCCCAATGTAAACACATAGCCAGAGGTGGACTTCTTTTCGTCTCGGTCTGCCTGGAAATCCGAATCAGTATAACCCACAGGGCACAACTCCTCACACTGATATACGAGACAATAGTCTCTAGTCCTTTTCAAGTATTTGAGTATGTGCTTTACCGCGGTCCAATGCGCCTGTCCAGGGTTAGACTGGTATCTCGCTACCATGCCTACAGTAAAGCACATATCTGGCCTCGTACATAGCATTGCATACATGAGGCTCCCCACGGCCGATGCATACGACACATTCCTCATTTCATCTTTCTCCCTTTGTGTCACCGGACACTGATCTTTGGAAAGATATATGCCATGTCTGAAGGGTAACAGACCTTTCTTGGCAGTTTGCAAGCTGAAACGGGCAATCACAGTATCCACATATGATCCTTGAGACAAGGTCAGCATCCTCTTATTGCGCTCCTGCAATACTTTTACCCCTAGGATGTATTCTGCCTCCCCAAGGTCCTTCATATGAAACTGCTCGGATAACCACCCCTTTATGCCCGACAATACTTCCACATTGTCGCCAAATAGGAGAATATCATCTACATAAAGTGCAAGGAACACCACGCTTCCGCTGACACATAGACGGTACACGCAACTCTCGTTTGAGCATTGTGAAAATCCATAGGATTTAATCACTTCATCAAATTGCAGATTCCATGACCGTGAAGCTTGTTTAAGTCCATAGAGCGACTTCCTTAGCTTCCAGACCAAATGTTCTTCGCCCTTCTGCAAATAACCTTCTGGCTGTTGCATATAGATGTACCTACCTTCTTCAAGGTACCCGTTTAGAAACGCAGTTTTGACATCCATCTGCAAGATTTCTAGGTCCTTATGTGCTGCTATGGCTAGGAGTATACGAATGGACTTAAGCATGGCTACCGGTGAGAAGGTCTCGTCATAGTCTACTCCTTCTTTTTGACTATAACCCTTCGCCACCAGCCTTGCTTTGAAAGCTGTAATTTCACCATTCGCTCCTTTCTTTCTTTTGTGTAATTTGCACCCTATGGCTTGACAGCCATCTGGCAAATCAGTTTTCTGGTATACATCCATAGCCGTAATGGATTCTATTTCAGAATCCATGCCGATCAGCCATTTGTCTGTATCTTTATCAGATACCGCCTCGTCATATGTCCAGGGATCGGTATCATCCAGTCCGTTTTCCAGGATCAAGTCAGAAGACTCTCCCACGAACATGTACCTTTCGGGTTGTTGGATAACCCTCCCACTGCGACAAGGCATCTGAACCGTGTCAGTAGTTGGCATAGTACGCGTTGGTCCCATACCTTGCATTAGTGGCAGTGTTGGTATAGCCTCACCTGTTGTAGGTGGATTTACCATTACACTGGGCTTTCCTGATGGAAATGCTTCTCTGTCCTCAAGCTCGTGGAGGACAATTTCACTCTTGGATCTGTGGTTTCTTACATATTCGTCCTCCAAGAATCTCGCATTGGTACTGACAATGACTTTCTGATTCTCAGGACAATAGAAGTAACCACCTTTCTTTTGCCTGGGATATCCTAAAAACAGCATCAACTTACACCTACTTTCTAACTTATCAGGTTCCTTTGTCAGCACATATGCTGGACAACCCCAAACCCTCACTCTGTTCAAACTTGGCTTTCACCCATACCAGAGTTCCAAAGGTGTTTTAGGAACTGATTTAGAAGGTACCAGGTTAAGCACATAGGCCGTTGTCTCCAAGGCATATCCCTAAAACGAAATCGGCAAGCTTGCATAACTCATCATTGACCTGACCATTTCCAAGAGAGTTCTATTTCTTCTTTCCGCTACACCATTTTGTTGAGGGTTTCCTGGTGCAGTCCACTGGGATGTAATCCCGTTGTCTGACAAGTACTGCAAGAACTCGTTACTGAGGTATTCTCCACCACGATCTGATCGTAGTGTCTTGATAGTCTTACCTAGCTTCTTTTCTACCTCAGTCTTAAATTCTTTTAATTTCTCAAAGCATTCAGACTTATGGCGAAGCAAATAGACATATCCGAATCTTGAGTAATCGTCAATGAAAGTGGCGAAATACTCATAACCTCCACGAGCTTGCATGGTCATTGGTCTACATCAGTCAGAGTGGATCAATTCCATCACATTCTCTGCTCGGGACTGACTTGCCTTAAAAGGCTTGGTCGTCATCTTTCCATCTATACAGGACTCACAGATTTGATGCGGTACCATTTGGAAAGAATCCAAGAGCCCATAACATGCTAATCTTTTAATCCTCTTTAGATTAATGTGACCTAGTCTCAAGTGCCAGAGATATGTTTGATCCTCATCGGAAGAAAACTTTCTCTTTAAATGATTATTATTATTGGATGAGTTTGCAACATTCACGGAAGATTTATGCATACAATCAATGATATAGAGAGAGTCAATCAGTTTGTCATGACAGATAACACCGTTATTACCAATGATAGAAACTCCACTATAAAAAATAATTGAATATCCATCACAAAATAACTTGGAAACTTAAATTAAGTTCCGCCAAAAAACCGGCACATATAAAACATCTCTCAAAATCAAAACATTGTTCTCAAAGCATAAAGTAAAATCTCCAATGGCTACTGCTGAGACTCGCTCTCCGCTGCCCATTGAGATGGTAATCTCGTCATGCTTCAGCTGCCTTGTCGGCCTGAACCCCTGCAAAGTATAACAAACATGATCAGTAGCTCCAGTATCCACTACCCAAGAATAGGTAGAAACCGAAGCTAAACATGTTTCCGTTATAAATGCACATGACGTACCTTGTCTACCCGTGCTAGGCACTAGACAATCTACTTCACTTCGCTTGCGTTTGCATGGCCTGATGATATCTTCTGCTAAATCAGCTTCATCTAACCTTTTAAGCATTTCCTTTGCTTCAACAACTGTCTTGTCAAAAGATGACAAAGTTGGAGCAAATTCCAATGCCCTAAGATTAGACTCCTCTCGCATCAGGACTAAGAGTAACTCAGGAAGAGTAAACTCGCGCCTGGTACCAAGGGACTTGATGAAATCATCATAAGAATCAGAGAGAGAGTGCAGGACAATCAATATTTATGCCCGCTTACTGACTTGTCCACCTCTCTTTCTGTACTTTCTCATAATGCTCATCATACTGATAAAGTGTAGAAGCAACGAACTCCCATCAGTCATTCTCTTGCAGATCAGGTCCTCTACAAGATTATAACTGACAGTTCATCTCACCTTCCCATAAACCTTCACAAGGTCCCTCCATATCTCAACAGCAGATCCGAACTTCTTGTACTTGAGCTTTAATTCTCTAGACAGTCCTTCATGATGAGTTTGCGGGCAAACTCATCAGAAGCTACCCATCTGTCATAGAACACTCGCTCATAACCAGTACAGTTCCAATACTTAGGAGTTAGAGGGTCCATGTAAAGTATATGGGCATGATTTGCAGTGCAGAGTATTTCCATGAAGCATAACTTCCACTAAGGAAAATTCGGACCAGTTAAAGGGTTTGTTATTAAGAGGTTGACAACGTGAGCAATAGACATGTCTGAAAACAACAAATTAAGAAATAGAAATTAAAACATAGTCGCAAACTATTGAAACAATTAAATATTGAAACCTTATGATAAAGCAATATTAATGTTTCCTCCAATTTGCCTAAGTATTACTATTGCAAGCCACACATGTGGACGTTTACAACAAAACACTTAACCAGACTGCATCTTTCAATTCCAGTCCATTAATTCCAATCCATGCCCGGGTTCCTTAGACAAATGGAATTAATAATTGGAGACTAACTTTAGACCATATTATCCTACTGAGCAGGGACATCACAAATGAGTTATACTCTGGATAACATCTAAGCTAGCTTACAACCAAAGCCAACCCTCCCATGTAAGGATCCATTAGAACACACCCGATCCCTATAATAAGGTTGTCTCATTTAATTCAATCCCTAGAGAACTTATGAAAATTCAATACGCAAGGTACACATGTAGACGTTTACGCATGAACTCCCACTTCTCACATGAAATAAATGTTTGTTTTAAGAAATTCTATCTATTAGAACTTATAATAAATTAAGTAAGCTACACAAGTAGACGTTTACCTAATAAATTACCCACTTCCAATAAAGGATCGCTTTGTGGAGGTCTAACTAAATTATGAGCTTAGTAATTTTTTTGTTCATAAGGTTCAATTGCACAGATTATTTTATGTAGCCAAAATTATAACATTGCTAAAATTCTATCATGCAAGGCATGAACCCCGAATTTATAGTTATAATTAATTACATAAAATAAATCACATAGCATGCTTTAAAGCAGTAAATAAAAGCAGTAAACGTGCTCCTATTATCTACAACATGCTTGTATGCTGCGCAATTAAATTAAACACGTATATCATGCGAAGACAAATAATAAAGCAAATAAAAAATGTCCTTGTGGCCCCATGATACGAAATAAAAATTAATTCTAACTATTACAAGTTGGAATTAATAATACAGATCTTCGACTGGGCTACCACTACTTGGATTGAGATCTGAATTCATTTTCCGAATTTGGGCCTCCAAGATTTGATTTATCGGAATATTGGACAACTGGGCCAGTTAACCAAATCGCGGACCTATGCACACATTGCAAGCTCAATAGTCCACGAGAACTTGGCCTGACGAGCCACCACCGGCGAACCGCCGTGGCCACGAGGGCTCTCGGAGTCGCGCAACAACCATGCTCGTACGTGCATGGTTGTAGCCCGCGATCCGCCTCCTCCGGCCGTTGCCCATTTTGCATGCTGCTGCCCCGGCTTGCCCCAACCGTCGCCCGAACCGCCGTTCACTCTTCTTCACCATTATCGGCCTCCGTGACTCACCGGAATCGCGCAAGATCGGAATCAGAAGCTCGCGCGAACCACCTTGACCCCGCACCACCTTGCCCCCCAGCCGACGTCGACCGAGGGAGGAGAAGCCGCCGCCGGCGTGCGCGCAGGCCCGCGCAAACCTGCTGCGCGCGCGCGCGAACCCTAGGGTTTCGTCAAGTCCGCGCGCGCACCTGCGCCTCTCACCGCGCGCCGCCGGCCCTGGCCAGCCTCTCCCGCTCACCTCGCGCGCCGGCCCTGCCGATCATTGGCTGCGCGGCGACCTGCTCGCGTGCGCGCACGGCGCACGCGTAGAAACCCTAGGGTTTCCGCGCCGCCGCTGTACTCCGCCGCGCGCCGGTCCGCCGTGCCTCGCCGTCGACCGTCGTGCATGGCGCCCAGCCATATTAAGAAATTAAAGGATCTTTTATTAATTTCTTTTGCTTAAAATACCTGGCATGTTAAGAAATTAAAGGATCTTTTATGGTGTGGTTGAGCGTTTGTCGTAAACAGACTACTTAGGTAGCTTACGTTAAATTAGTTTGTGCAATTGGAGGAAGCAAATTGCATTGTTTTATCTAAAGATTCTATGCATATTTGTTTCAATTGTTCGTAGTATGTGCTTACTTTAATTCGCTTATTTGTTTTCAGAAATGTCTATGAACAATGTCATTAATATCCTTGCTCAAAATCCTCTCAATGGTCCGAATTTCCTTGAATGGAAACGTAATTTGGATTATATCCTTTTTGCGAAAGAACACAAGTTTGTCCTTACTGATCCTCGTCCGCCAGTCCCAGCTACTGATGTTACTCCCAAGCGACAGCAGTCTTACGATAAGTGGATCAAGTCTAATAATGTAGTGAAATGCTACATGATGACCACTATGAGTAAGGTACTACAGCTGCAGCATCAGCATTATGATAAGGCCTGTGAGATTATGGATAATCTAACAATAACTTATGGGGAGACAGACAGAACTATCAGATTCAATCTCATGAGGGAGATTGTGACTAAGAAAATGTCTTAAGGCAGTTTAGTGAGAGAGCACGTGGTTGCCATGACTCACCTCATGGATAAACTAACGTAGCATAGTGGTGGTATTGACGCGGAAGCCCAAGTCGATATCATTCTAAACTCTCTTCCCAAGTCCTTTGAAAACTTCAGGTTGAATGTTGTGATGAACAAGAAGGATGAAGGGATTCGTGAACTGAATCACGAAGTTCGTTTGCCAAGGATCGTTAATTGGAATATCAAAAATAAATTGCTATGCCTATGAACAATCCTAGCATGCTCCTATATTATTATGCATAAGAAGGTTTATGCGGAATACCTGGATCGATGAACTCTGAAGAACGCGTGCGCGGAGATGCCCTTTGATCTTTCCCACGCACAAAGATTTAATTTCCTAACAGATTGAGGAAATAAATCTATGAAAATAAAATAATTATTTTCCAAAAACGAGAGAGAGAAGAAGAAAAATCCTCCTGATTTGATCTTCTGATCTGTATCCCGACTCGATCTGAAAATCTGGTGAAGATTCTCTATCAGATCCCTTGCCCGGTTGAGAAGCAGAATTTCCTCCTCGTTCTCAGATCTTAGTCGATCACCACAGCTCCCAAAACCTGGTTTGCTGTGTGCAACTTATGATCTTGTGGTGTGTTGAGATCGTAGGAACTGAGGCCTATATATAGTAAATTACTGGACTCCTATTGGCCTTGAGTTTCATGGGCCAGACCAGGGACCAAAATGCAAATAGCAAATAAGGCCTATCAATTTATTAATTCCCATATTCAACCCAGAATATAATTAATTAATTAATATTGATTCATTCCACCAGAGAATCAATATTGTCCTACCTATTTGCTACCACGTTTTGAGGTACGGGTTGCATGGGCTCGGTATATCCACTCATTTAAGGTTACAGACATTCGTTAATTAATTTAAGCTCTGACAAGCTATTTAATTAATTAACATCTTATATTCCTGAATCAATCCACTCAAACCTTTTCACTTATGCTTGAACTTAATCAGCCTGCTGGACTTAGCATAACAAACCTTTTGAGCTATTCAGGGAATGTCACCATCCTATACTGGATGTGGTTACCTAGTTCCAGTACCAGACATTCTTATACAAACTGCTATTACCCAAGATACAGATATACAAGCTCAACTAAGGTACTTATGTACCTTCATTTAGGCTTAGGATCTCGTCAAGCCATAGAGATCTAGATTCTTTTAATGTCAGATAAAAGAATCGATCTCGACTTAGGTCCTTATCAATGTGTACCCCACACCTGCATACCAAGCCATCCAAGATAAGATGCTTATTATTGCGTATGCTGCTGCCTACACCAACAGTTTATCCTGGAACTGTCTCAGATGTGATAACTATTTATATCTCGCTAGCTCAAACAATCCATGCGATCTTCCGTGATCTTCTACACACCGTATGATCTCCCTATCGACGAGATAAGAGGATAATTACGTTTGCGACACACGTTTGTTAATTCAGACAGGAGATGAACATACAACATTTATGATTCCCAGTATATTAACCAATCGACCTTGTACATAATATACCAATCATAATGCTTTCATTATATAAATCCATCAAAGGAGTATACTCTTAATGAGTTACTCGGTGACTTTATGGCAGCACAATCCCTGATGGAACCCGAGAAAGCAATTTTGGTTTCTTCTGGTAGCCGGTCCACTGCTCCTAAACGAGCAAAATCTAAAAGAACGGCTAGGTATAAGAACAAGAAAACTGCTAGTGGGAACAATGGAGTCTATGCTCCAAAATAAAAGGCTGGGAAAGTTAAAGGAAAGGGCAAGTGTTAGCATTGTGGAAAGCTAGGACACTGGAAAGCAAATTGTCCAGGTGTTAACACCAATGGACGAGGTACGTCATCATTTACATGTTTAGTATCACTTTTCTACACCTTGTGAGTAGTGGCTACTGTGAATACTAATCATGTTTTGGCTGCGCTGTGCAGAGAATCTAGCTGATGATAATGCTTGAGGATGACGGGACTACCAACTCCTAGGAAGATGCTGGAGATTGTTCTCAAGCTGTTGGAGTTATTTGCTTTAAGTTTATGTTAAAAACTCTGTTTTGATTCAAGTTTCTGAACAGATGTTGTTTTGGTTTTGATAAACATATTTTCATCTATTGGATTATCAGTTATTCGATAGAGTTTTTTCTATCATAATGAATAACAATGTTTTCTATTATGGATGATTGTCTCTTCATTACTTGATTACATAAACTATCAGTGTTCTAAGGTATAATTTAAGGAATCTCTATAGAGATAGGTTACATCAATCTAAGTAGTTTTAAGTAATTCATGGAATTATGGATTCAGTCCAGGTATTCCTAAGAATGGTACTTATGACAACTACTTAGAGGTATAAGATGGTAACCAGGCCATTTAATAGGCGATTGTATCTCTATAGATTATTTCGTGTTAACTCTGGTTTGCTGGTTTGAGTCTACATCTGCACTTGCCTTAACAGGCATTGATACTGTAATCATTTAAGATTTGGATATGTTTATCTAGTTCACTACAAGTCTTAGTCTCTTGTTTTAATCAAGAGCGTTCAAGACTAAGGTAGAGAATAAGTTAAACAAGACCGTAAAAACATTATGGTTCATTCATAATGGTATATCTTAAGTGATGGGGTTTTACAGTATCTGGCAGAGCAAAGGGATTGCATCCCATTTAACTACACCTATTATCTCTCGATTGGGATAGTGTAGGTTAAAACGGAATAAGATTCTTTAAAAGTTTATAAGTTATGCCAGCTTTGCCAAATTTTCGATTTGGGAAGAGCACCAAAAGAAGTTGTGTGTTTGCTTAATCTAGTGTCTTCTAAATCAGTTCCAAATACCCTAGCAGACCTTGACTCTGTCAAAAGGTCAATGATGGGTAATTCGGCTGTTAAGCTGATATAGGAAATGATTGGTTGGAAGAAAGGTTTAAGCTAGTACTTCTTAGTGGGCTATTCCATGTAAACGAAAAAGATGGTTGCTTTGTGTATCCCAGATACAAGCAAGTTGTATAGGATGAAACAATGAATCCAAATGTAAGATTGTTCTCTAACGTTTTAGAGAAGACAATTCAAATCCATTAGGAATTACCCCGCGGCATATTGAGCATACCTTGGAAGGTATGGTACCAATTGCACGGTCACCTGTGTAAGGTGGTAAACCACAAATTAATGAACCATTAACTGACAACGTAAAAGGAGCATCGTTGCAGTGGGAGGTTGCCTTAACAGACTAAATGGTACTAGTTCGTGGAAAAAGTCTCTGGACTAGTTCCCATCTTAACGAACAACATCGTACTTATCCCCTAAAGTGCAACGAAACTTTTAAGGCAAAAGATGCAGTTTAATGACGTCAAGTCATGGATTCAGAAATGAATCAGTAAATGTTATGGTTGTCTATCAGGATCAGTGATTGCCAAATAGCTTTACCAGCTATAAGCAACTGATTGATATACAAGAAAAGTGCTCGAATGGTAACCTAGTATATTCGAAGGTATAGGTTAGTGAGTAAGATATGTTTCACAACAAGACTTTCTCACTGGTTGCAATTATTAAACTCATTTGAATTCTTTTAACCATAACAGCACATATGAATCTAAATATCTGGAAGATAGATGACGTCATTCGTATTTTATAAACGGGTACCTTTATAAAAGGTGATGACATCTGTATGGAACAACCAGATAAGTTATGTGCAGTAAAGTGAAAAACATCATGTCTTGAAGCCAAGGTAGTTCAATTATGAACTTAAAGGTGCTTCAAGGTGGTGTAACAGACATTTCGATATTGTCTATCGAGAATGATAGTTTCATGTACCAGTTATGTGTCAGCGGAAGCGTGGTTTCCTTGCACATTATGCAAATAGTATTTTCACATTCGGAAACGGTGTGGAGATATTGTCAGGCATAAAGGATGGTTATCCAAACAGTTTCAGAAGTAGGACTTATAAGATCTTGGAACAACTTTTGAATTAAAGTCTTGTGTTGTCACTAGAAAAGGATGTTCAGGTATCTCAAAAGTCGCTTAAATTGATTTTGTAGTGAGTCGTTCATAGCAAGAAAGATTGTTATCTTTCAATATTGTAAATGAACGAAGTTAGATATCTGTACTACTATAAGCATGTTAAACAGATATCAGTCCAACTTTGGATAGGCACATTGGTTAGTGAATGAGCTCTGTGAGTTGAATGGCATCGGATATCCAAGAGGATCATAAGGAAAGGAAATCGATCTCTAACTATGTTGGCTTTAGAGGAGGAGTTATAGGAGTCTAACACAGAAGTGTGTTACGTATTCCGGTAAGAAGGCTGAGCTTTTGACAGCTTCATTAGCTTCGCAAGAAGCAGCATAACCCCGATGTTATCCTCTAGAGGTGTGTGTTCTGAGTTTGCCTAATAAGGTCACATGTAATTGTGATCATGTTGGTGCAATGACAAACTCAAGGGAACCAAAGACTCACAAGGTGGTGAAACACATAGGATGTGTAGTATCACATCATACGAGAAATCATCACAAGAGGTGACGTGAATGCATTGGGAGTGATTGACAGTATAGACGCACTTAATACATTGATAAAGCAATGGTATTATGCTTTAAGTATAAGTGGGTGATTGTTGGGATTATATACTGAAAGCATATATGATTAAGTGTTTTGTACACTGGTCTTCATATATGTTGCTACGACAATGCTCGCTGTCTGATGAAACGAACATACAACGAACCATAATATCCTAGTATCTCGCCTATAGGGATTACCATATGGTGTGTAGGAGATCACAGAGGATCATATGAGTCGTTTGACCTAGCGAGATATAAACAGTATCACGGCTGAGACAGTCCCTAGATAGGCTGTCGGTCTAAACTGCGGCACGTCGGATCATAAGTAGGCTTATCCTAGCTAGTTAATATGTCGGTACATAGTTATGTATTGATGGGATTAACAGTGGGATGTGCCATTCTCGTTGACATATGAATGAGTCAGATCCCTAACATACTTCCTATGATCTTAAACCTAACTAAAGGATAAGAGGCACACACAGATTGACCACACTTTGATTTACCATGGTGGCGAGTCTTACATGTACTCTTATACCCGTATTTTGGGTGTTGGCAATTTGTGTGTGGCCTGCTTAGGCTGGACGTTTAGGTAAGCATATCCGTTTCAGGACGGTGACATTTCCTGAGGAGCTCACAAGGATCATTATGCTAAACCCTGCAGGTTGAATTATTTAATTCAGGCATAAATGAAAAGGAGTGAGTGGTATTACTCAGGAAATAAGAGATTAATTAATTGTGGCTAATTGTCATAAGCCAAATTAATTAATGAATGTCTAAAACCTTAAATATGTGGATCATGTTAGTTTGGTGCAACCCGTTCCAAATAACGTGGTAATAAAGGGGCGAGTCAGCATTGTGATAGCGTATTTTTCAACACGCTATTCTGCAAGCGTATTTATCGAACACAAAGATTGCAGGCTCGAAATGCACTGAAACACCAAAACACAGTTATTTTGTTACTATCTAGACGATCCGAATAAAGATTTTTGTTTATTTAAAACTAGGCATGAATTATTAAACTAAAGAATTGAATTATTAGGATTTAGAAAATAAAGGAAACTAGGATTCCAGGGCAATTCACTTTGAAGAACTATCAAACAATTATTTATACAATTCAATTCCAATTTAATTTCCAAAGATGTGAGTTAATCTCATAATTGTTATTAGGTGACCCTCTCGGACACTCAACCATAACATGGAAATAAACGACCTAGTGACTCCTCTCAGATGCGCAAAAGGACTTTTACTCTTGATAAAACCTTAGATTTCCAAAACCCTTCAATAGTTCAAATTCCTCTCGGATAATTGACCTATCAAATTTAATTACTATGCATCTTAATCAATAACCTAGACCTCTCGGTTCAAAAATTACCAATTCGAATTACAATCAATGGCCAATATCTTGTAATTAAAGAAAACCCCCAACTGTAATTAAAACATCAATGGAAAAGGAAAATCAAATCATATAAACAATTGAATGAATGTTAACAAGTTTCAAAACCCTAGAATCCAATATGGATTTAGCAATCATGCTAAATTCCACTAAACAGAGAAATAAAGAGTACGAAAACTTAGATAACATGAAACTAAAAACCCAATTCTTCAATCTTGAATCTTCAGCTCTATCACCTTGAATTCTCCCTCTCTCTCTCTCTCTCTCTCAATGATCGATCAAAATATTAGAGTCAGTAACCCTCTTTGAGTCTTGGAAACCTCTATTTATAGTTATCTTGTTCAAACCCAAACAGATATGGGATTGGGATCAATTTTCGCCCAAAAAGTCACTATCAGAGACCCAAAATGTGTCGATGGCGACCGCCGAGCATTTGCTTGGGTCGCCATCCGTGTAACGTAGCAAAACCTAGAATTTTTCACGATCGGCGGTCTAAAAGCATGAACGACGGTCGCCATTCATGCAGTTAGGTCGCCATCCATGTGCCGAAACATAATTCCAGAAATTGCATGATTGGCACCTAAAGCATGAACGGCGATCGCCGTTCATGTAATTAGGTCGCCATTCATGCGCCGAAGGGAAATGTGAGAATTTACGTGATTGGCAGCACAAATGCATGATCGGCGACCACTGATCATGTAATTTGGGTCACCGTTCACGTCGCGACTGGATTTTTGAAGCTTTTTCGTCGATCTCTTCTCACTTTTTCACCTTCCTAGTGCAACGACACATCAACTAACTTCATGGTGCTCGATCATATCTTGAAAATAACTCAATTGTGCATGAAATCTGCATAAACAAACAGAAACAACCCAAACGTAATAATTCTTCAAAGAATACGAATAATTCATGAGAACACCACGTCAAAATTTCTTGGACATATACTACACTGACTTATTCGAGAACGCTTGTGCACTCATTATGCACTTTATTTGACCACAAATTGATAAACTCTTTTGTACTCATATTCCCACCAATTACTACTATAATTATACATCCCAAAAGTGTTTGGACTAGTTACTGAAATAGAAAGACAATATATTTCACCACCTAACATTACCAGTTACCCTTACACCTCCATCCACACCTCCTATCATCCGGGTTAAGAAGGAAAGGTATTCAGGCTCAACTGGGCTAACAAAGGAGTATGTATCGGGTTAGTGTTTGGATTTAATATGGCTAATGAAATGATGGCCTAAGATCATATCCAAGTCCTTGACATTCCTACTGCAGTTTTTAGACTGAAACCAGAGCAAGTTCTAGAGGTAAAATGCACAATGACATTCTCTCAATTAAACAAATCACAGGCTCAAATTCATACAGGCTATAAGCATGTCCTAGAGGCCAAAATCAATTCTGTAAAAGTCTACACCTCATCACTTCATGTGCAACAAATCAGTACAGGTTTCATGAGAAAGAACACATTGTGATCATGAACTTTATCAATAATGCAGATATACACGACCCAACCATTTTAATCCCATTACAATATCATCAGGTAACAGAGCTCCCAATTGCAGGCCCAACTCAACTAAACTAAAGCCAATAAAGGAAATAACAGAAAGTAAATAACATAATCAAATACTGGTTCACAAATTAGTACATCAAATACAGTCTGAAATCAAATACAGGTGGGAGCAGTTAGAGATACATGAAAAGATAGAGAAGAGAAGAAACACACATCGCCCTATCACATCCCCCTCCCCCAAACTTATTCGATACAAAGGGAAAGAATAAGTTTGTGGGGAAAAAGATCACAGAGATGTGTGGAAACCTCGATGTAATCTCACTGTGGTGGTGGCCAGTATAGTGGAAAACGGCCTATGAACTGATGCATCTGATCTTTGGCTTCGTGATGGCGTCGCCACTGCTCCCGCTCCTGATCAAAATGACGTTGTTGTGCCGCCCACTGCTCCCGCTACTGATTCTCAAAGGATATTCGGGCAGTCCACTCATTCCGCTGCTCTTCCTCAAAAGAACGGCGCTCGGTAGCTTAAGTAGTCAAAGCTGCAGCTAACGCCTGGAGCTGAGCGTTCCAGTCTCCCCATTGTTGCTCCAGGTGGCTCAATCGGCCCTCGAATGCCACACGGTGTGCGCGACGCTCAAAGAAGGTTGAGGACTCCCCCACAGGTCGACTCGAAGACCCAGCCTGAGTGTGAGTCGGGGGTGGTTGCTCCAAGAGAAGGGGCTGGCCGGAGCTCTGTCCTCACTCGCCCCCTGCAGTCGATCGCCTCTCTGCTCTATGTCTTCTCCATCCGGTCGGTGAGGTCCATTCTCGGCCTCTGCAGCCTGGATGGCCTGAGTGTTGGCCAGTGTGTCCAAGCGCTAGTTGGTGCGGTAAAGCTGAATCCATACATTAGTCAACTCGGGATTTGGCAGAGGAAAATGCATCTTATTCTGCTGTCGTAAATAGAAGGGAGGGTGGCTCGTGGTGATGAGTCGGAGGTCGGCCAACCGTTCCAAATTAATGAGTGCCTGAGGCTCGGCTGGTATCCGGACAATGCTTATCCCTAGAGAGTGTATGATGTGGGTCCAGAGACCCCCTATGCAAATGACTCCCCGTTCGGCAGATGCGACGCGCCGAGACTGCTGGAATACATAACCAGGAGCTCGAATTCCGTTACTGAGCCATTGTCCTTCCGAGCAAACAGTGTGTGCGCTAAGATACGCTGAATAACCCTGAGTACCGAGTTGCGGATCTGGGTGGCCTTGGATGTCCCCGACACCCAAGCGCTGTCCTCTGGAATGGTGAGCTGAGGCCAAAAGACTGAAGCATTGAATCCTCGAGTCCGCAAATAATCGCCCAGATTCGGGACCCCAAATGCACGGTTGATATCGTTGGTTGAGAGATTCTAGTCCTCGTTCATTGCCCTGAATTTGGCCCCATTCGGTGTAGTCCTATCGGTTGTTTGGACTTTGAGCGAGTTGAGCACGTCATATGTAATTCTTTTGTGAGTGAGGGCCGAAACAGCGAGAAGAGGCCCCCATCCAATGTTGTTGAACAGCTCCAAAACACCATCATACAATCCAAGTTGTTGCAGAGCATCGGTGTCGAAGTAACGGGTGGCTTCAATTCCCCTTTGAACCAGTCTGTCAAAATTTCTCTCAAATTCTTCCTCATCGAAGTCAATCTCCAAAGATTCCAGAGTAGGTGGGGGAGGCTCAATCGCTTGGCATCTCGGAGGCATAGCTATTTATTTGCACTTGAGCAAAACAAGATTCAGAACCAGCTGACATGATAATAATGAAGACGAATAAAACAAATAACTAAATTCCCTCAAGTTGGCTCAACAAAATTCACTTTCCAAACTCTAAAGATCAACTTCCACATATTCAACTCCAATATCAAAATTGTTACCCCCAAACTCAAACAAGAGCAAACATGCAAACGAGACCTAAATCCATACTAAATTAATACTTAACGGAATAAAATAGTGCAACCAAAGCAATCAATAATCCAAATAACAAACGATACCCGACATGTGATTACGTGTAGAAAATTATCCAAAATCCTAGTTCTAAATTAAACATAATTCAAATTTCAAGAATCCAAATCCCCAATTCAAATCTAAGGCTTAGGAACGCTAAATTAGTTGACAATAAACATAAACATCCTCAAATATGATAAATAAACTCAAATTACTATGCATAAACGAAAATTAAAGCAATAAATCCAATGTGCAACCTACATTATCAACTACATGATCGAATATGAAGGACGAAATTTAAATATGAAGCAAGAGTATGAGATTTACCTTGAGTATGGGGCAAAATAGGAACAAAGTTTATAAACCCTAGAAATTGGGGTTTTCACGTTTTTGAGCGAAATTGGAGAAACTAAACTGAAGAAAAGCTTCAAGGTGTGATGGGTAAGCAATGTGTGGAAGGATTTGTGAAGATTTCAAGTATTGGAGCGGGAATTTAAGTATGAAAGTTCGTGAGTCGTGGGTTTTTTCCTTTGTGTTGAGGAAGAATGAATTTGAAGAGAGAAAAGAATGGGGAAGAAGGGAAAAAAATCATGCAAATTGCACGATCGGCGGTCGACATTCGTGCATCTGGGTCGCCAAGCATGTGCCGTAGCAATTCCTTTTTTATTACACGATCGGCGATCCGTTTACATCAACGGCGATCGCCAATCATGTAAATGGATCGTCGTTCGTGTCCCGTACTGGAACTAAAAAATTTTGCATGAATGGCGACCTAGCCAACATGATTGGCGACAACCAATCATGTCGCCGTTCATGCCCCGAACGTGATTTTTTTGACGGGGAACTAGGCGGTCAGAAATTAACGAACGGCAACCGCCATTCATGTAAAATGGGTCGCCGTTCGTATCCCGTACCTCAGATTTTTGACGGGGAACTCGGCGGTTCACAATTTAACGAACGACGACCGCCATTCATGTAAATGGGGCGCCGATCATGGTTTTTCCAGCAAAGTTTTTGAATTTCTTCTACTTTCCTGCACCCAATGAACTAAACAACCAAAGTGAATCTATAATGTGGAAAATAGGTAAAAAAAAGCATCAAAATGACTTAAACAAAGCACGTAAAACAATTAAAACAGATAAAAGATGGGTTGCCTCCCAACAAGCACTTTATTTATTGTCTGTAGCTAGACACAGCAGTGTATAACCTATGGATCAATTAGGTGAAGTTCACAGACGAACGACACAGACTCGTACTGCACATAAGTTTTGACTCGGTTACCATTGACAGTGAATTGTGTGCTATCAGAACCTAGCAACTCTACAGTGCCATTAGAATTCACTTTCTGAATCACATATGGACCAGTCCATTTCGACTTAAGTTTTCCGGGAAACAAACGGAGACGGGAATTAAATAAAAGTACCTGATCCCCTGGCGTGAAGTCGTGGTGGTGAATGCGCTGATCGTGAAACATTTTGGCTCGCTCCTAATATAGCATCGAATTCTCGTATGCTTCAGTCCGAAATTCTTCTAACTCAGTCAGTTGCAGACACCTCTGCTCAGTTGCAGTCTTCAGATCCCATTTGATTTTCTTTACTGCCCAGTATGCTCTATGTTCCAGTTCCACTAGTAGATGACATGATTTTCCAAAGACCAACTGATACGGTGACATACCAATTGGAGTCTTGAATGCAGTTCAGTATGACCATAGAGCATCATCCAATCGAATAGCCCAAACTTTCTTGGAAACCACAGATTTTTCCAAGATTTGCTTGATTTCTCTGTTGGCCAACTCAGCTTGACCATTGGCCTTGGGGTGATACGGAGATGTAATTTTGTGATGCACTCCATATTTTGCAAACAGACTCCCCAGCCATTTATTTTTGAAGTGTGACCCTCAATCACTCAGTAGTGCTCGAGGTGCTCCAAAGCGAGTTAGGATGTTCTTTTGTAAGAACTTGAGCACCACCTTTGAATCATTCGTCGCAGTGGGGATCGCTTCAACCCACCGGGTCACATAGTCCACAGCCAACAAGATATATTGATATCCATGGGAATTAGGGAATGGTCCCATGAAATCAATGCCCCATACATCGAAGGGCTCAATTTCGAGCATGTATTTCTGAGGCATCTCATCTTTCTTTGAGATGTTCCCCATCCTCTGGAATCTGTCGCAGCCGGCCACGAACTTCTGACAGTCACAGTGAATAGTAGGCCAATAAGACCCGCTGGTGAGGATTTTTATGGCTATTCTATTCGCCGCACAGTGGCCTCCGTATGGGGACAAATGACAGTCCCCCATTATCTGCTCACGCTCTTGAAGGGTTTCGTGAACTGAATCACGAATTCCGTTTACCAAGGATCGTTAATTGGAATATCAAAAATAAATTGCTATGCCTATGAACAATCCTAGCATGCTCCTATATTATTATGCATTAGAAGGTTATGCGGAATACCGGGATTGAAGAACGATGAAGAACGCGTGCGCGGAGATGCCCTTTGATCTTTCCCACGCACCAAAATTTAATTTCCTAACAGATTGAGGAAATTAATCTTAAGAAAATAAATGAATATTTTCGAAAATAAGAGGAGAGAGAGAAGAAGAATCCTCCTGATCTGATCTTCTGATCTGTATCCCAACTCGATCTGAAAATCTGGTGAAGATTATCTATCAGATCCTTTGCCCGGTTGAGAAGCAGAATTTCCTCCTCGTATCTCAAACTCAGTCGATCACTACAGCTCCCAATGCTCTGGTTTGCTGTATGCAACTTGTGATCTTATGAGTAGTAGGTGTATTGAGTTCTGAGGTACTGAGGCCTATTTATAGGAAATTCTTTGCTTCTATTGGGCTTGAGTTATCATGGGCCAGACCAGGGACCAGAATGCAAATAGCAAATAAGGCCTATCAATTAATTAATTCTCATATTCAACCCAGAATATAATTAATTAATTAATATTGATTCATGCCACCAGAGAATCAATACTGTCCTACCTATTTGCTACCACGTTTGAGGAACGGGTTGCATTGGACTCGGTTTATCCCCACATTTAAGGTTACAGACATTAATTAATTAATTTAAGCTCTGACAAGCTATTTAATTAATTAACATATTTAATTCCTGAATCAATCCACTCAAACCTTTTCACTTATGCTTGAACTTAATCAGCCTGCAGGACTTTAGCATAACGAACCTTTTGAGCTGTTCAGGGAATGTCACCATCCTATACTGGATGTGGTTACCTAGTTCAGATACCAGACAGTCATACACAGATTGATATCACCCAAGACTACAGAAGTACAGGTTCAACTAGAACCCTCTCTACAACTCAAAGTGATATACAATATATGTATACTTCTGTATCCCCATATAGGCTTAAGATTCCATCGAGTCATAAAGATCTAGATTCTTTTAATGTCAGATAAAAGAATCGATCTTGACTTAGGTCCTCATCAATGTGTGCCCCACACCAGCATACCAAGACATCCAAGATAAGATGCTTATCCGCATATGCTGCAGCCTACACCGACAGTTTATCCTGGAACTGTCTCAGCTGTGATGACTATTTATATCTCGCTAGGTCAAACTATCCATACGATCTTCCGTGATCTTCTACACACCGTATGATCTCCCTATCGACGAGATAAGAGGATAATTGTGTTTGCGACACATGTTTGTTAATTCAGACAGGAGATGAACATACAACAATTATGATTCCCAGTATATTAACCAATAAACCTTGTACATAATATACCAATCATAATGCTTTCAGTATATAAATCCATCAATCTCCCACTTATACTCAAAGCATTATACATTTGCTTTCCAGAGTATAACGCGTCTAAACTAATCTAGCTATTACATCAAGCATTCTACGTGGCTAGCTTTGCCCTCAGCCCAAGGCTACGTACATGCATCTCGTAAACCTTCTGAGGCAGAGCTTTTTGTGAATGGATCCGCTAGATTATTTTTCGTATCAATCTTTTCTATCAGCACATCACCCCTTGCTACGATTTCTCGTATAATATGGTACTTCCTTTCAATGTGTTTTGTTGCTCTGTGAGTTCGTGGTTCCTTAGAATTAGCCACAGCTCCCGAGTTATCACAATATACCATGATGGTTCTGGGTAGCTTAGGAATCACGTCCAACTCCAGAAGGAAGTTTCAAAACCATACCGCTTCTTTCGAAGCTTCAGAAGCTGCCACATATTCTGCTTCCATGGTGGAGTCCGCAATGCACTTCTGCTTTGCACTCCTCCATGATATGGCCCCACCTCCCAATGCAAACACATAGCCAGAGGTGGACTTCTTTTTATCTCGGTCTGCCTGGAAATCCGAATCAGTATAACCCACAGGGCACAACTCATCACACTGATAAACAAGACAATAGTCCCTTGTCCTTTTCAAGTATTTGAGTATGTGTTTTACCGCGGCCCAATGCGCCTGTCCAGGGTTAGACTGGTATCTCGCTACCATGCCTACAGCAAAGCAGATATCTGGCCTCGTACATAACATTGCATACATGAGGCTACCCACGGCCGATGCATACGGCACGTTGCTCATCTCATCTTTCTCCTTTTGTGTCATCGGACACTGATCCTTGGAAAGATGTATGCCATGTCTGAAAGGTAACAGACCTTTCTTGGCATTGTGCATGTTGAAACGGGCAATCACAGTATCCACATATGACCCTTGAGACAAAGTCAGCATCCTTTTATTGCGCTCCCGCAATACTTTTACCCCTAGGATGTATCCTGCCTCCCCAAGGTCCTTCATATGAAACTGATCGGATAACCACCCCTTTATGCCCGACAATACTTCCACATTGTCGCCAAATAGGAGAATATCATCTACATAAAGTGCAAGGAATACTACGCTTCCGCTGACACACAGACGGTACACGCAACTCTCGTTTGAACATTATGAGAATCCATAAGATTTAATCACTTCATCAAAACGGAGATTCCATGACCGTGAAGCTTGTTTAAGTCCATACAGCGACTTCCTTATCTCCCTATCAACGAGATAAGAGGATAATTGTGTTTGCGACACATGTTTGTTAATTCAGACAGGAGATGAACATACAACAATTACGATTCCCAGTATATTAACCAATAAACCTTGTACATAATATACCAATCATGATGCTTTCAGTATATAAATCCATCAGCTCTTGCATCCCGATGCACCGCCTAATCTCCATATCAGCACAGTGGCGGTAGAGGAATGGCTCATCCCAATAATAGAACTTGCATTCGTGCAAGAACTTCCTCTTCTGGTGTGAGGACAGATCAGGTGGTAGAACACCTGCAACCAAATAATTAACCAGATCCATATACCATGGATCTACCTCCTCAGCTACGAGCAGCTGCTCATCCGGAAAAACTTCAGTAATCTTTATCCGGGGGTCATCTCCTTCAACCGGATTTTCTAGCCTTGACAGATGGTCTGCTACCACATTCTCGCATCCCTTCCGGTCTTTGGTTTCCATGTCAAATTCTTGTAGCAACAGGATCCAACGGACCAGTCGTGGCTTTGCCTCCTTCTTCTCAAATAAATATCGGATCGCAGCATGATCCATATACACCACCGTCTTTGCCCCAACAAGATAAGCCCGGAATTTATCGAATGCAAACACCACCGCCAGTAACTCTTTTTCAGTAGTTGTGTAGTTAACCTGGCTTCATCCAAGGTCTTACTGGCACAATGGATGACTCTGAAAATTTTATTCCTCGTCAGTCCCAGAGCAACTCCAACTGCAGTGTCGCTGGCATCACACATTAAAACGAATGGCTCTGACCAGTCTGGTGAAATGAGAACCAGAGCTGTAGTGAAGGTCAGCTTCAGTTTCTCAAATGCCTGCAAACATTGTTCATCAAAAACAAATTTTGCATCTTTCATAAGTAGAGAACTGAGAGGTTTGGAAATTTTAGAAAACTCCCTGATAAACCTCCTATTGAAGCCTGTATGACCCAAAAAAACTCCTCACAGATTTTTCATTGGTGGGAGGTGGTAACTTTGAGATTGCCAAAATCTTGGCGCGATCTACCTCTAAACCTGTAGCAGAAACTTTGTGACCGAGGACAATGCCCTCTCGTACCATAAAATGGCACTTCTCCCAATTCAAAACAAGGTTAGTTTCTTGACAGCGCTGCAGAACAGTAATCAAGTTTCCTAAATAGTTATCAAATGAATGACCAAACACTGAAAAATAATCCATAAACACCTCTATAATGTTTTCTACAAGTCCACTGAATATAGACATCATGCATCTCTGAAAAGTAGCAGGAGCATTACACAAACCAAACGACATGCGTCTACATGCAAAGATGCCATAGGGACAAGTAAAAGCAGATTTATGCTGGTCTTTAGGGGCTATCACTATTTGGTTATATCCAGAATAACCATCTAGAAAACAATAAAAATCATATCCCGCTAACCTATCCAGCATCTGACCAATAAAGGGAAGGGGAAAGTGGTCCTTACGAGTAGCACTCTTAAGTGCTCTATAAACGATGCACATTCTCCAACCTGTGACAGGCCTATGAGCGATCTCTTGGCCACTCTTATCTTTAATGACAGTAGTACCTCCCTTTTTGGCCACCACTTGAGTGGGGCTCACCCATTCGCTATCTAATATGGCATAAATCATGTCGACATCCAATAATTTCAGCACTTCTTTTTGCACCACCTCCTGCATATGGGATTAAGCCTTCGCTGCGGCTGCACTTTGGGCTTGTATCCATCTTCAAGTAGAATCCTGTGCATGCAAATAGAAGGACTAATGCCCTTTATGTCAGATAGTGACCACCTAATAGCAGATTGGTGGTCTCTCAAAACCCGCAGTATTCTATCCAATTGACTAGTAGACAAAGTGGCAGATAATATTACCGGATATGTGTCATTTTTGCCCAAGTAGGCATACCTCAGATGGTCCGGTAGGGGTTTTAATTCCAGCATTGGGGAATCCTTCTTCTCCTCTTGCTGTAGAGCTTTCTTGCGAGCTTCCTCTTCTTCCTCCTCGCTCCTTAATTTCAGAAAATTTGCGCTTTCCATCTTATTCTTTTCACCTGCACCATCTAATGCTAGAACAGACTCTAGCAGCTCATCACAAGCATCATATAGATCATCACAGGAATAAACAGAATTTTGTACCCCATAATCTAAAGAATCAGAAGAAATAATAAAAGGGTCATAAGGATACAAAACTTGAACCATGTCACACTCTACATAGCAGTCATCAGAATCATGTCGCTCCATGGATTTGTAGATGGAGAAGGTGATCTTCTCATCGTTTACCCTTAAAGTAAGCTCTCCCTTTCTGATGTCTATCAGTGCATCAACAGTGTTGAGGAAGGGCCTCCCAAGTATCAGCGGAATATTTCGGTCCTCTTCCATGTCTAGGACCACAAAATCAGCTGGGAAAATAAATTACCCAACTTTCACCAGTACATTCTCTACTACCCCTTTAGGGTAGTTTACCGATCTGTAGTCTGATGGTAGTCGGTTTGATGTCGCCGATTCTGAGTCTATTAAAAATAGAGAGGGGCATCAGATTGATGCTAGCCCCTAAATCGCATAGGACTTTCTCAAATGTTTGTCCACCAATTATGCAGGTGATAGAAAAATAGCCCGGGTCAGCCCTTTTTACCGACATTTTTTTCTGGATGATGGCACTGCATTCTTCAAATAAATTCACTATTTCGAATGCGCCAAATGGTTTCTTCTGGGTAACCATATCCTTCAGAAATTTCATGTATCTAGGAATTTCCTGCACAACTTCAATTAGAGGGAGATTAATGTGAATTTTCTTCATGTGCTCCAAAAATCTCTTATATCTCTCCTCTTTTTGCATCTTAGCAAATCGTTGTGGGAAAGGCACAACAACAGGACCAACTGGTTCGGAACTGTCTTCAGGACAGATTCCCTTGCTCTTTTGAATATGTTCTTCTTCAGGAAGAACATGAGCAAGCTGTACAACTTCAGGTTGCACAGGCGTATCAATGGGCATAGATGGCCCCTCATATCCTCTACCACTGCGGGTAGTAATAGCATTGTTGTGGTCCTTTGGGTTTACCACAGTATTGCTGGGAAAATGTCCGGGAGTATGCTGGTTCCCAACTGCATTGGCAATCTGGGAGATCTGTGTATCCATCTATTTTATATGTTTTCCTATCTCCCCCATACCAATCTGTAGTGCAGAAATTTCCCCTTTGTGGTTTTGGCATTTGACACTGAGATAAACTGGGTCGAGAGCTCTCTCATACTTGGCTCCTTAGGCTCACTGGTACCCCCATTTTTTGCAGAAAATCCTGGTGGGGGTTGCAGTGCATTATTCGGATTGGCATAGGAGAAGTTGGGGTGATTTCTATTATTGGGATGATATGTCATGTTCCCCGCTGGGTATCCCCTATTGTTCTGGAAATTCCTCTGGTTCACATAATTAATATCTTCTATCGGCATGTCACCCCCTGATCAGATCCGAATTGTGGCATTTGATTTTCCAGTTTTGACAAACGCGTCTCAGTAGATTTCATAGATGCAGCCACTTACTGCCTCATCAATTTAATTTCAGCAGCTAAATCCCCAGTGTCATCAACTGCTGTTATCCTGCGATCCCTCCTGTCTGCTGGCCAGTTATATACACTCTTTGCCATAGTTTCCAACAATTTCAATCCTTCCTGTGAAGGTCTAGCAGTAAGTGATCCTCCAGCTGAAGCTCTCACGTGCTTCAAGGTTTCATTATCAAGTCCCCCATAAAAATGACAGACCTGCTCCTTCTCAGTAAAACCATGGCAAGGACAGGAACGTAGTAAGTCCTTGTATCGCTCCCATGCCTCATATAGTGATTCCCCAGCAAATTGTCCGAATTGAGAAATCTGAGTCTGCAATCTGATAGTCTTGCTGGGGGGAAAGAATTGGACCAAGAATAATTTACACAGCTCCTCCCAGGTGGTGATTGCACTACGATCCAGAGATAGATACCAAGAGAGGGCTCTATCACGCAGTGTAAATGAAAACAGGTGCAGTCTGATGTAATCAATTGGAACGTGATTCTGCTTGACTGTATCACACAACAGTAGGAAGGACTGGATGTGTACGTTTGGATCCTCAGATGGTAGACCCCCAAATTGATTCTGTTGAGGAGTGTGAATCAATCCCGTCTTCAGCTCAAAATTTGGGGTATCCACCTTTAATCCACAATCTGCATGACGGTGCTTATCAGTCATGGGCTCATACATCTCATCAATAGTAGGTTGTCTCGGCAGTTTTGGAGGATTCTGTTGTTGTAGCCTCAGATTCATCTCCTGTAGCTGCCTCTGCAACTCGGCAATCTGCGCTGCTTGATTATCAGCCATTGTAAACGCTAACTTTCTTTTGGCGAAATTTCTTCGACAGGTAGACTTGATTTCTGGATCTAACGGTTCGAACACTGGACCCTTCGCTCTGGTTCGCATATACTACGTGAAATAAATAACCACAGTGAGCAGCACAGAAGTAAAAATAACAAGAAACATAAATTAAAGCAAATAATGTCTAAAGTAGTGACGCAATAACATAATTAGTGTCAAGTATAAATCTTTGCAATCCCCGGCAACGGCGCCAAAAACTTGATAGCGTATTTTTCAACACGCTATTTTGCAAGTGTACAGATCACTGCAGAGGGCAAGTAATAATTTATCGAGCACAAAGATTGCAGGCTCGAAATGCACTCAAGCACCAAAATACAGTTATTTTGTTACTATTTAGACGATCCGAATAAAGATTTTTGTTTAATTAAAACTAGGCAAGAATTATTAAAGTAAACAATTGAATTATTAGGATTTAGAAAATAAAGGATACTAGGATTCCAGGGAAATTCACTTTGAAGAACTATCAAACAATTATTTATACAATTCAATTCCAATTTAATTTCCAAAGATGTGAGTTAATCTCATAATTGTTATCAGGTGACCCTCTCGGACTCTCAACCATAACATGGAAATAAACGACCTAGTGACTCCTCTCGGATGCGCAAAAGGACTTTTTCTCTTGATAAAACCTTAGATTTCAAAAACCCTTCAATAGTTCAAATTCCTCTCGGATAATTGACCTATCAAATTTAATTACTCTTCATCTTAATCAATAACCTAGACCTCTCGGTTCAAAAATTACCAATTCGAATTACAATCAAAGGCCAATATCTTGTAATTAAAGAAAACCCCCAGTTGTAATTAAAACATCAATGGAAAAGGAAAATCATATCATATAAACAATTGAATGAATGTCAACAAGGTTCAAAACACTAGAAACCAATATGGATTTAGCCAATCACGCTAAATTCCACAAAACAGAGAAATAAAGAGTACAAAAACTTAGAGAACATGAAACTAAAAATCCAATTCTTCAATCTTGAATCTTCAGCTCTGTCACCTTGAATTCTCCCTCTCTCTCTCTCTTTCAAGGATCGATCAAAATATTAGAGTCAGTAACCCTCTTTGAGTCTTGGAAGCCTCTATTTATAGTTATCTTGTTCAAACCCAAAAAGATATGGGATTGGGATCAATTTTCGCCCACAAAGTCACGATCGGCGACCCAAAATGCGTTGATGGAAACCGCCGAGCGTGTGCTCAGGTCGCCATCCGTGTAACGTAGCAAAACCAAGATTTTTTAACGATCGGCGGCCTAAAAGCATCAACGGCGGTCGCTGTTCATGCAGTTAGGTCGCCATCCATGCGCCGAAACATAATTCTAGAAATTGCATGATCGGCGACCTTAAAGCATGAACGGCGATCGTCGTTCACGTAATTAGGTTGCCATTCATGCGCCGAAGGGAAATGTGAGAATTTACTTGATTGGCAGCCCAAATGCATGATCGACGACCGCCGATCATGTAATTTGGGTCACCGTTCACGTCGCGACTGGATTTTTGAAGCTTTTTCGTCGATCTCTTCTCATTTTTTCACCTTCCTTGTGTAACAACACATCAACTAAGTTCATGGTGCACGATCATATCTTGAAAACAACTCAATTGTGCATGAAATCTGCGTAAACAAACAGAAACAACCTGATATGTGTGTAAAATGACCTATTTTTGGATGTGTGAACTAGCATGTTTGTGGCCATTTTACCCTCATATCATATGTTTTTGTTGTTCTTTTGTCTTGTTATCGTGTTTTCATTTTTGAAATGTTGTAGGATGTGTTTTGGGCAGAAAACAACACTTTTGGACGAGTTTTGGATGAAAATTGCCCGAGCTAGGAGTCAAAGAGAAGAAGGATCGACTGAGCGGTGCAGAAAGGGTGCAGGGGGCATTTCAGAGACTCCGCTCGGCCGAGCCAACTTAGCTCGGTCGAGCCAAGCCCTTCAGAGAGGTGGCTCGGTCGAGCCACCCTTTGCTCGGCCGAGCCAAAGCGGGACTTTGGTGTTTTTCAGTTCTGTGCTCACCCAGGCGAGCCAAATTTGGCCCGGGCGATCCGAGGCCCTGTTTATTCATTTTAAAAGGGGGGAAAACAGTTATTTTGAGAACGAATTCATAACTTTTCATAATTTTAAATAATCACCTCCTAAATTCTCTATACGGTATCCATTTCCATCCCTTCCAAAACCTTACCCAAGGTATCAAGGGGCTAATTCATCAATCCTTGGAGGAGAATTGAAGATCGAAGGTGGTAGATCAAGACCTAGCAAATCCAATTGGGGAAGATTTCCTTTTCTACTTATCAATTGTAATGATTGTATTTGATTTCAACTTTATATTGTTACAATTGATAGGTATGTTGCTCTAAATCAATTTGGATGTTGATTTGAACAAGGATGCATGAAGATTAGGTATGAGAATTGTTTGTTTACTTTCCTATGAGGGGTCGATTTGCACTTGAGCTTTTTCATACCTATTAGATGTAGGTAATAGCCAATCTATGGATAGTTAATGTGAACGTTGCAGCCAATACGCGGACGGAATCGTCGTGAAAAGTGTATAATCATATAGTTTTAGTTCCAATCCATATGTGGGGCAAGGATTGTAGGGCAATAATCGACAGACGTTATGGAGTGAGTTAGGGATTGATAACGTAGCTGTTTGAGATTTCTAATTTCATCAACGGACAATTCACCGGTACAAAGGGGATTGACTAGAAAAGAGTCGGTTTCTCATCTTCATAGGAATTAAAACTTGTTTACAACAATGATTAACCTAATTGGATTAAATCTACGTTTCTTTCAACGTCCTATATACCTCATTTGAGTATTTGCTTGTCTTGGTTTACCAAGGTGTGGAGAGAATTGTTTGAATGTTGTTTGTTGGTTTAATTCATTGTTTGTTATATGTTGTTAGCATAGGTTTAAATTGATTGCCTAGTTGATAGAAATCACTCAACGATTTTATATGTTACCTAGCTATTAGACTTTGCTATAGTATCCCGGTAATCTAGCGGGCGAAGGGAAGAAGGACTTGGATTTGATAAATTTTATTCTTGTGTATCTAAGAGTTTAATTTTTATTGAACTTTTAGCCGCATCAAGTTTTTGCGCCGTTGCCGGGGACTTCATTTAGTAGGTTGCTAGATATTGGGGGAAAAGTGAAGCTTGTAGGCTAGGTGTTTGTGTTTTTGTTTAAGTGAATATTGTTACTAACATTTGTTTGATAATTATTATAATTTTGTTTTCTTTAGGATTTTTGTTTTTGTTGAAGACTTGCCTTTGTTGGACTCTTGTAGGTGTCTAACATGGAGAGACTTATTAATGTGCAAAGGCAATTTGAGGAGATGAGAGACCTCATGATGCAAAGACAAAGACCGCGAATGCCTATCCGAAACATGTATGAGGAAATGTTTGAATGTAGTAACCAATGGCCGGAGTAGGAAAGAGCTTCTCAAACGGTAGATGTTGTTGAGGAATCTAAAGAGAATGATTTGTGGAGGAGTCAAATAGAGCTCATGCAAGAAAAACTTAATTTGTTGAAAAGATCAAGAAAAGAGCATGAAGAAAAGCAAGAGATGGAGGTGAAGAAAGAAGATGAACCGGCAAGGGAAAGAGAAGTAATACTTCAAGTTGATGAGGTAAATGAAGATATCAACAAGCCGGCACAAATTTTTTTAAGTATGGAGAAGGATGAGAGTGCGAATATAGAGATGAAACCCGAGGAAACATTAGGAGATGGCAAAGAGGAGGAGGAAACTGAAGAAATCATTAGTGAAGAGATAATGGGTGTTCATCAAGAAGAGCTCGTGAAGGAAGGCACCGAGGAGACGGTGAAGAACATTGAAGGAGGTAGAATCGAGGAGCCTTCACTTGAAGAGATTCCAACAATACAGGCATTGGAACATTTCATAGAAGAGGAAAAGCCGACAATAAGCAAAGAGAATGAGGATAGGTTGAAGCGGGGAATGTCAACTTGGGAAGTAGGCAAGGTTTAGGAGACAATGGTGAGTGCATTGGATGAATGGATCAATGAATTTCTTGAAGTGGGGATTAGTTTGGAGAATATCTTAAGGATCACTTCAAAGAAGGAGCACTCATTCATGCAATTCGATTTCAACAAGATGATCGATCCTCCTTGGAGAGATGATAGGGGTGAAAGAAAAATTGCCTTGGACAAATTGCTCCCAAGTAAATGCAGATTAAGGGAGAAAGGTGTATTAAAAACCCACAAGATTTTTGACAATGAGTGATGTGGTAAGGTCGTCTAGCTACTGACGTTAAGGAAGCGCTTGTTGGGAGGCAACCCAACAAATGTCTAGTTTAATTGTTTAATTGCTTCTAGTTGCTTTGATTTTGAGTAAATGTCTAGTTTGTTTGTTTTTGTGTTTGTACGAGGAGCTACAAGATCGAGAGGAGTGACGATGCACCGTCCACTGTTTTTGCAAACTTAGTCTTACTTGACTAAGTTTGGGGGGATGTGCCGATAGTCGGTGCCTCGGTTTATTCTTCTCGATCTCCTATCCTTTATCTTGAAATTAGTTTAGTTGTTGGATTTTGTCCCTTTATTGGATTTGATTCGATTTGGTTGTACCTATATTGATATTCTACATTGGATGAATGTTTTGGATTATGTTCATCTTGATGATATGTATGAATATTTTCATGGGTTTGAGTTTGTTGAACATTGGTTTTGATGGTATGTTTGGTGGAGCTAGTGGATAAATGGTTTATTTGTATAGATTTTTGGATAGTGGAATGACGGTGGAAAGAGGTTTTGGAAGTGAATTTGGTTTATGCTTGTTATTGCTTGATATTTGATGATGGATGGAATTATTAATGAGTTGACATGATTTACTACTTCCTATTATACATGGTTTGTGGTTTGGATTATTGGTTTGGTTTGTATGGTTGAGCTAGTGGATATTGTCTTATCATTGTTGATATTTGGTTTGTGGAAAGTTTGGTGGATATGAGAGCTTTATTGGCTTGTTTTATGCTCAATAGTTTGGTGGTGTTTTTGTTGATGTGAGTAGGTACCAATAAGGTCTTGGAGAAGCAGTGCAATAGTGGCTACCGATGGGTAACACATTCTATCGTTGTTGTTGTTAGATTGTTGTGTGCATGTAGATTGTTTTTAGGTTGTTGTGTGCTCGTGTGTGTGTGATGAACCCAAACCAGACTTGAGGTTTGAATCATGATTTACTTGGTGAAGTTGGATGTTTATCTCAACCAATGATAGGGCGGAATCTAGTTGTCGAAGCATGTCTTAAGTTTAACTTTTGAATTGCCGAGTTTTGTGTGTGGTTAATGCGTAGGACTTGACAAAAAGCTGTGAGGTCTGAGCCTTGATATTGTCATATCTATAATGGTTGTGAGTGGCAAGATTGAGAGTACGAGATCTAGAACTTGCATCCGTTCTCTATCTATTGGCATGAGTGTGTAACTAGAAAATGATCTTAGGCCATCGATTCTTAGTCCTACCTTTCACACCGGGAGTATAAGGTGATTGTTATCATAATTTTGCATTTCATATCTTTGACCCCCGTGATTGAGCTTTATTGGTGAATTTTCTTTGATATAATTAGGACCATATTTGGGGGGAAAGAGTGTATGAGGGTGAATACGGTGATGAGAGTTGGGTTGGGAATTGATTGGATTTGCATTGATGGGAAAAGTTGAGGCATGAAAGATATGAAATGAAGGATTGGTTTGAATCCGAGAAAATGTGGCACCAACGAAATTTGTGGTGTAAGTGTTTGAAAAAGAAAAAAAAGAGGGCACCGAAAAATGAATGAATAATGGTGCATTTGAAAAATGATGAAAAAGAAAAGAAAAGAGAAAAGAAAAAAAAGTGTGTTGTGAAATGAAAAAGCCTCGGTGTTTGTAGTGGTTCGAAAAGAACAAGTTTGGGGGTTTTGAAAAATTGAGAAGTTTAGTCACTTTGGCCCAAAACAACCCACCTTTTAGTTAGCCACATTACAACCTATGAAAAGACCTTTTTGATTCTAGAAACGAACTCGTTGTAGTATAGTGGGGAGAATGGATGCAAACCTATGGAAATCAAGCTCGATATCTTGTTATTGTGTGAATCTCATTGTCCCTAAACACGTGAGGGAGTGCTTTCGTTTCTTGTATCCATTTTTTGATGAGTGGTTCATGTCCTTCGCATTAAACTTGTCACAAAATTAGGTGATAATCTCGTTTTACTTTAACATGCTTAGATAATATTGATGAGCTATGAGGTATTGCACGAGGTAGATTAATGGTTTTAATTTGTTTTGATTGAGGACAATCAAAGGTTCAAGTTTGGGGGATTATGATATGTGTGTAAAATGACCTATTTTTCGATGTGTGACCTTGCATGTTTGTGGCCATTTTACCCTCATATCATATGTTTTTGTTGTTCTTTTGTCTTGTTTTCGTGTTTTCGTGTTCGAAATGTTGTAGGATGTGTTTTGGGCATAAAACAACACTTTAGAATGAGCTTTGGATGAAAATCGCCTGAGCTAGAAGTCAAAGGGAAGCAGGATCGACCGAGCGGTGTAGAAAGGGTGCAGGGGGCATTTCAGAGACTCCGCTCGGCCGAGACAACTTGGCTCGGTCGAGCCAAGCCCTTCAGAGAGGTGGCTCGGTCGAGCCACCCTTGGCTCGGCCGAGCCAAACCGGGACTTTGGTGTTTTTCAGTTCTATGCTCACCCGGGCGAGCCAACTTTGGCCCGGGCAATCCAAGGCCCTGTTTACTCATTATAAAAGGGGCAAAACAGTTATTTTGAGAACGAATTCATAACTTTTCATAATTTTAAATAACCACCTCCTAAATTCTCTCTACGGTATCGATTTCCATCCCTTCCAAAACCTTACCCAAGGTATATTCATCAATCCTTGGAGGAGAATTGAAGATCCAAGGTGGTAGATCAAGACCTAGCAAATCCAATTGGGGAAGATTTCCTTTTCTACTTATCAATTGTAATGAATGTATTTGATTTCAACTTTGTAATGTTACAATTGAGAGGTATGTTGCTCTAATTCAATTTGGATGTTGATTTGAACAAGGATGCATGAAGATTAGGTTTGATAATTGTTTGTTTACTTTCCTATGAGGGGTTGATTTGCACTTGAGCTTGTTCATACCTTTTAGATGTAGGTAATAGCCAATCTATAGGTAGTTGATGTGAACGTTGCAGCCAATACGTGGACGGAATCCTCGTGAAAAGTGTATAATCATATAGTTTTAGTTCCAATCCATGTGCGGGGCTAGGATTGTAGGGCAATAATCGACGGACGTTTTGGAGTGAGTTAGGGATTGATAACGTAGTTGTTTGAGATTTCTAATTTCATCAACGGACAATTCACCGGTACAAAGGGGATTGACTAGAAAAGAGTCAGTTGCTCAACTTCATAGGAATTAAAACTTGTTTACATCAATAATTAACCTAATTGGATTAAATCTACGTTTATTTCAATATCCTATCAACCTTATTTGAGTATTTGCTTGTCTTGGTTTACCATGATGTGGAGAGAATTGTTTGAATGTTGTTTGTTGGTTTAATTCATTGTTTGTTATATGTTGTTAGCATAGGTTTAAATTGATTGCCTAGTTGATAGAAATCACTCAACGATTTTATATGTTACCTAGCTATTAGACTTTGCTATAATATCCCGGTAATCTAGCAGGCGAAGGGAAGAAGGACCTGGATTTGACAAATTTTATTCTTGTGTAGCTAAGAGTTTAATTTTTATTGAACTTTTAGCCGTATCACAACCCAAATGTAATAATTCTTCAAAGAATACGAATAATGCATGAGAACACCACGTATTGATCTAATCTAAGGTCAAAAGTGAGCAGATTCATATTAGTAAAATGCACAAAACGAGTGTTTATCACATTGTTACCGTGGTGAAGGTTAAAACAATGTTTTATTAACTAATTATGTTCTGGGTTGAACAAGGAACGATTAATTAATAAAGAGGGCCCACTTTATTATTTGCATCTAGTCCCTGGTCTGGCCCATGAACTGCTCAAGCCCATTAGGGTTAGGGTTTCTCAAAACCCTAACACTATATATAAGCCAGAACTCTATCCGATCAGTAGATGTTTTTCAGTATATTGAAAATAGAGGGAGAGACGACGGTGGCTGATCTGTGGGAGGAACTGATCGATTTCTCCAGATCTTGGATCCAACTTGGTAGATAATCCTCATCATATTTCTAAGGAGCAAGGGAACAGATCAGAAGATCAGATCTGTAGGAACAACCGTTCATCGTCGGCGTTCTACCTCAGATCTAAGTTTACTTCATCGTTTTATTCTCTGATCTAGATTTATAGATCAAACGGTGAAGATCAGGTATTCCTATGTTCCATCCTCCGCAATTAATTTTGTAGGAGCATGCATAGGATCGCATGGTTTGTTTAATTGAAATTTATTCCTGATATCCTAAGAACGATCCTTGGCAAGAATTTAATTAATGGCAACTCATGTTGTCCATCGTAGACTCAAACCCTACATCCAGCATATGTGCTCACAAAGGAACCAGATAAGTTAGAAAGTAGGTGTAAGCTGATGTTGTTTGTAGGATATCCCAGGAAAACGAAAGGTGGTTACTTTTATTATCCTGAGAATCAGAAAGTCGTTGTAAGTACCAACGCAAGATTCTTGGAGGACGAATATGTAAGAAACCACAGATCCAAGAGTGAAATTATCCTCCACAAGCTTGAGGATAAGGAAGCAATTCCATCAGGAAAGCCCAGTGTAGTGGTAAATCCACCTGTAACAGGCAAGGCTATACCAACACTGCCTATAATACAAGGCATGGGACCAACGTGTACTGTGCCAACTACTGACATGGTTCAGATGCCTCGTCGCAGTGGGAGGGTTGTCCACCAACCCGAAAGGTATATGTTCGTGGGAGAGTCTTCTGACTTGATCCCGAAAAATGGACTGGATGATACCGATCCCGGGACATATGACGAGGTGGTATGTGATAAAGATGCAGACAAATGGCTGATCGCCATGGATTTGGAAATAGAATCCATTACGGCTATGGATGTATACCAGAAAACTGATTTGCCAGATGGCTGTCGAGCCATAGGGTGCAAATGGGTATACAAAAGAAAAAAGGAGCGAATGGTGAAATTACAGCTTTCAAAGCAAGGCTGGTGGCGAAGGGTTATAGTCAGAAAGAAGGTGTAGACTATGAGGAGACCTTCTAACCGGTAGCCATGCTCAAGTCCATTCGTATACTCCTAGCCATAGCAGCACATAAGGACCTAGAAATCTGGCACATGGATGTCAAAATCGCATTTCTAAACGGGTACCTTGAAGAAGGTAGGGACATCTGTATGCAACAGCCAGAAGGTTATGTGCAGAAGGGCGATGAACATTTGGTCTGGAAGCTAAGGAAGTCGCTGTATGGACTTAAACAAGTTTCACAGTCATGGAATCTGCGATTTGATGAAGTGATTAAATCCTATGGATTTTAACAATGTTCAAATGAGAGTTGTGTGTACCGTCTATGCGTCAGCGGAAGCGTGGTGTTCCTTGCACTTTATGTAGATGATATTCTCCTATTTGGCGACAATGTTGAAGTATTGTCGGGCATAAAGGGGTGGTTATCCGAACAGTTTCATATGAAGGACCTTGGGGAGGCAGGATACATCCTAAGGGTAAAAGTATTGCGGGAGCGCAATAAGAGGATGCTCACCTTGTCTCAAGGGTCATATGTGGATACTGTGATTGCCTGTTTCGTATATCTACTAAGAAAGGTCTGTTACCCTTCAGACATTGCATATATCTTTCCAAGGATCAGTGTCCGGTGATACAAAGAGAGAAAGATGAAATGAGGAATGTGTCGTATGCATCGGCTGTGGGGAGCCTCATGTATGCAATGCTATGTATGAGGCCAGATATATGCTTTTGTTGTAGGCATGGTAGCGAGATACCAGTCTAACCCTGGACAGGTGCATTGGATCGCGGTAAAGCACATACTCAAATACCTGAAAAGGAAAAGAGACTATTGTCTTGTCTATCAGTGTGAGGAGTAGTGCCCTTTGGGTTATACTGATTCGGATTTCCAGGCAGACCGAGATGAAAAGAAGTCCACCTCTAGCTATGTGTTTACATTAGGAGGTGGGGCTATATCATGGAGGAGTGCAAAGCAGAAGTGCATTGCGGACTCCACCATGGAAGCAGAATATGTGGCAGCTTCTGAAGCTTCGAAAGAAGCAGTATGGTTTCGAAACATCCTTTTGGAGTTGGACGTGATTCCTAAGCTGCCCAAGACCATCACGGTATATTGTGATAATTCGGGAGCTGTGGCTAATTCAAAGGAACCACGAACTCACAGAGAAACAAAACACATTGAAAGGATGTACCATATTATACGAGAAATCGTAGCAAGGGGTGATGCGCTAGTAGAGAAGATTGATACAAGAAATAATCTAGCGGATCCATTCACAAAGGCTCTGCCACAAAAGGTCTACGAGATGCATGTACGTAACCTTGGGCTGAGGGCAAAGCGAACCACGTTGAATGATTGATGCAATAGCTAGATTAGTTTAGACGCGTTATACTCTGGAAAGCACCCGCTTAATGCTTTGAGTATAAGTGGGAGATTGATGGATTTATATACTGAAAGCATTTTGATTGGTATATTATGTACAAGGTCGAATTGTTAATATACTGGGAATCATAAATGTTGTATGTTCATCTCCTGCCTGAATTAACATACATGTGTCGCAAACGCAATTATCCTCTTTTCTCGTTAATAGGGAGATCATACGGTGTGTAGTAGATCACGGAAGATCGTATGGAACGTTTGACCTAGCGAGATATAAATAGTTATCACAGCTGAGATAGTTCCAGGATAAACTGTCGGTGTAGGCTGCAGCATTCGCAGTAATAAGCATCTTATCTTGGATGACTAGGTATGCTGGTGTGGGGTGCACATTGATAAGAACCTAAGTCGAGATTGATTCTTTTATCTGACATTAAAAGAATCTAGATCTCTATGGCTTGATGAGATCCTAAGCCTATATCAAGGTACAGAAGTATATGCAGATTGTGTATTACTTTGAGTTGCAGTGAAATGATCTAGTTGAGCTTGTATATCTGTATCTTGGGTAATAGCAGTTTGTGTATGACTGTCTGATATCGGAACTAGGTAACCACATCTAGTATAGGATGGTGACATTCCCTGAACAGCTCAAAAGATTCGTTATGCTAAGTCCTGCAGGCTGATTAAGTTCAAGCATAAGTGAAAAGGTTTGAGTGGATTGATTTAGGAATATAAGATGTTAATTAATTAAAAAGCTTGTCAGAGCTTAAATTAATTAACGAATGTCTTTAACCTTAAATGTGGGGATATACCGAGCCCATGCAACCCGTACCTCAAAACGTGGTAGCAAATAGGTAGGACAATATTGATTCTCTGGTGGAATGAATCAATATTAATTAATTAATTATATTTTGGGTTGAATATGGGAATTAATTAATTGATAGGCCTTATTTGCTATTTGCATTCTAGTCCCTGTTCTGGCCCATGAAACTCAAGCCCAATAGAAGTCCAGTATTTCCTATAAATAGGCCTCAGTTCCTCAGATCTCAACACACCACAAGATCATAAGTAAATTGCACACAACAAACCAGGTTTTGGGAGCTGTAGTGATCGACTAGATTTGAGAAACGAGGAGGAAATTCTGCTTCTCAACCGGGCAAGGAATCTGAAGGGAATCTTCACCAGATATTCAGATTGAGTTGGGATACAGATCAGGAGGATTACCTTCTTCTTCTCTCTCCTTCTTGTTTTAAAAAATTTCTTGATAATTTTCATAGATTTATTTCCTCAATCTATTAGGAATTAAATCTTTGTGCGTTAGAAAAGATCAAGAGGTATCTTTGCGCACTCTTTCTTCAGGGTTTTGCAATCCAGGTTTTCCGCATAAACCCCCTTATGCATGTTCAATAGGAGCATGCTAGGATTAATCATAGGCATAGCAATTTATTTGGATATTCCAATTAACGATCCTTGGCAAACGAACTTCGTGATTCATTTCACGAATCCCTTCAAAGACAACCGGTGGGTCCTCATCGTGCCTTCCTCCTACACCTCCGCCTCCACATCCCCCTCGTTCTCCACCAACGAAAAAGGATCGGTAGGAGCGGAGATAAAAGAAAACTCATGACTCAGGCACCAACTCTCAGGCTTGGTTGGAGTCGACCGAGCAGTAGAAGAAGCTCGAGCTGGTGTCGACCGGTTGGGGGTCGACCGACATATCCTCCTCTTTCACCGCATACACCGTCCGCAGATTAAGGCCGAGGACTTCCTGAGCACATATGCTCGGGAGTCTTTTTTTATGGAGAAGGCCCTCCAGAAGGATGTACTTTGTTTAAGCTTATGCCTCAACACCGAGCATAAGAATTTCGACGACTAATGTTGTCATCAATGAGGAGCTCCAATCGGTTATGTGCGACTTCAGTGCCTCATAGGCAAAGAAAGATCTTGAGCTGGAGTACTACAAGACTCGCTTTTGGGAGAGGCTCCGGGAGCAGATGGAGCACGAGGTGGAGGTCCAGACTCTAAAGTCTGGGGAGGGGGTAGTCTTGAACCTGGTCATTTCCAATCCCTCTTTGAAGCCGACATTAAACCTACTGGTGAACATGGTCACAAGGACCATATGTACCATGGTCGGTCGGCACTGCCCGAAATTTGACCTTTACCACATCACACGCCCTCCAAATCCAGCTCAGGTCAACATCTATGAGCTTGAAGTCCAACAAAAGAAGGTCAAGGATAGGCAGCCCGAGCCCCACGAGACTGAGGAGGAGGTTAAGATGAAGAATGTCGAGGATGTGTCCGGGAAGAAGATAGAGGAGGATGTGGTTGCTTGATCACTTTGTATGTTTCTACTTTTGTTAAAGATTGATAAGTTCATTATTTTACTCACTTATCTATATTATTTTCTATTATTTTATCTAGTTTTATCGATTTTATTTATATATTTATGCATGAGTCAATATTGGGTGGTGTTATGCTTGTCATGGTGTGTTTTTACAGGTTTTAGGCCAAATTCAAAGGAAACTCGTACCGAAAGCAGTTCATGTTCAATGAAGCAAAAACTAATTCCTCCACACAAGGAATTTGAGCTAATAGAGCATGGAAATAGAAAGATCTTCGAGTTAGCTTTCCAATGCTAATACAATCAGGTCAATCGGAGTTTGGGAGTAGAAGTGATGGCCAAAACCGTGAGACCGTGTAGAAGGAGCGAGAAATGACCAAGTCTAGAAAAATGAAGGTTCGGCATCGACCAATGTGGAAGCCACATCAACCGACGTGGAAGGCCACGTCGTCCAACTTGGTTGCATATCGACCGACGTGGAAACCATGTCGACCGATGTAAAAGTTATATCAACCCATGTGCATTTCTTTGAAGGAAAATTCGATTTAATTCAAATTTATCTAATTTTTATCCCTAGATTAATCTTGAATGCATGTTTAATTCATCAACTCAAAATGCATGGTTTTGAATTCCTGATTTAATTGTTAGAGGCTAGAATTGATTTAAGATCGAGAGAAATTAACTTTAGTTTCATAGTTAATAATTAAAAGATCGAGAGGAGACAATTAATAATACGAAAAAGAATTTGAATACAGTTAATTTTTGTCTTAAGGGAAGATAATAAATTGTAGGGATTAAATCTATAGATTCAATAAGGTTGATTATTACTGTGTTATTGAGGCAGACCAAGCAAATACATTCTCATAATAATAACCTAGGCTATAATTGTCAGACCAAGAAATTAAAGTATTTTTCTGATTTCCCACCAATGCGAGTTTATTCATTTTACATATATTATGATTAATTGTTCACCCTAGAATCCGTGCTCTTTAAATTTGCTTTCAAAACCTTTAATTTCAAGTTCTATTTTCTTTACTTTCAAAAAGACCAAAACCTTGAATTTCGATTTACTCAAACAATGGATTTAGGATAATAATTAGTACATAGGATAATTTCCCCATACAATTCTCTTGGGTTCGACATTCGAGTTTAGAAATTTTATTTTCCATTATTTCTATAATTAATTTATAGATTTTACAGTGATCAAATTGGCGTCGTTGCCAGAGATTTGTTAGATATTATCTTGTTACTAGTTCGTTCTAGGATTTGCTAGATTGAGTTTTATTTTTCTGTATGTGTGCGTGCGTGAGTATCTATTTTTTTTTTTTTTGATCAAAGCTTGCTTGCATTGATCATCGTCGAAAACTTCTACGCGTCGATCGACACTTTCCTCTGTTGGTCGACATCGACTGATTTTTGTCCTATTTTTGTTTCGGGTTGTGCTTGAACACGATGGCTGAAGGCAAACCGCTTGAGGCTTTCAATCCAGAGAAAGAAGCATCGTGTAGAAGGAGAAATAGAATGAAAAAGATGGAGCCACCTATTGATCAGAATTCACCAGAAGATGATCCGAATAAGCTCCCTTTGGAGGATCTGACACTCTGCTGACTACTAGGGACACTCTGATGCTGATTCATGAGGTCCATATGATGTGGGATGCAGTCCGAGAACTGAGGGAAGAAAGAGAGGTTGATAGAGAGGCCACTCAAAAAAGGCAGCTGGAACAAGAGAGAGACAGTCTACGCCTTAATGACTCGGATGATGAGAATCTTAATACATTGGGAATGAAGTACAAGTCACAGCCCGACAATGAGGGATTCAATAGTGGCATGGATGCCAATTATTTTGAACTCAAAACTGAACTAATTCAGATGGTTCAGCAGCTATAATGTGGTGGTATAGCTGTCGAGGATGCCTATGCACACCTGCGGATGTTTGTGGAGGTGTGCGACATCATCAAGCAGAATGGAGTGGCGCAGGATGTGATTCGACTGAGACTTTTTCCTTTCTCACTTAGGGATCAAGCCCGATCATGGCTTACTGGACTGGACTGCAGCAACATCCGATTATGGGGGGAATTGAGAGCTCAATTCCTCTCGAACTTCTTTCCACCCTCCATCATCATTTAGAAGAAGATGGAAATCCTACAGTTCCATCAGAGGGTGGATGAATCAGTGTATGAGGCATGGAGTCGATACAGAGGAGCAGGCTCACATTTTCTACCAAGGGATGAATGAGAGGGCTCAGGAGTCCGTGGATAATGCAGCTGGGGAATCCATTATGACCAAGTCTGCGGAGAAGGAACTAAAGCTGCTCAAGATGTTGGCGCTGCACACACAAAAATGGGCGAATTCAAGGAGGCCTCAAATCAAAGCAGTGGAAAAGGTTGACGCAGATGAATCCCTGAAAAGTGAAGTTGAGAAGCTTCGAGGAGAGATAGAGAAATTGTCTGCAGGGGGTTCAACTGCTACAGTTGCACAGGTGCGACCCGAAGCCCCTGTAGATGTGAGTTACATGAACAGAGGTGGCTATGAGAATCAGCCATGGTTTGGGGGATAACAGTATCTAGCGAGAAACCACCGTGGTTTCTCTTATTCTCATCCTGAGGCGGCCGAGCTACCATCACCGGGTTTCAATGTGCAAAACGGAGAAGTGGTGGAGAAGAAGAAGCACAACTTGGATGATATGTTGTTCAAATTCATCAAGGCCTCAGAGCATCGGGTTGGGAAGCTGGAGAAAGAAGTGACTGGGGTGCATACTAAAGTTGTCCGACTGGGAAACATCTTCAGATGATCGAGACAAAGGTTAGCCAGATTGCTAGTGCTATCGGAGTCCAGCACAAGCAAGGACAGCTTTCGAGCACGACTAAGGTGAACCCGAGGGGTGAGAAAGACTGCAAAGCCATCACTCTATGGTCTAGGACGAGCTAGAAGGGTCCCGAGGTGATTTGGGACGAGTCTTGAGATGAAAAAGAGAAAAATTGCACAGGAGGTGGGTCGATTTTGATCAACGCACATCATGCATTGATCGAATTCGAGGAATGATATGATGGTTATTCGAGCGATGAGGAGAGCTTCAAGCGGAAGATGTCGACTGACATACACACTTCGATTGATGCACCATGCATCGATTGATCAACGCCGAAGCCTATTTTGGGCGAGAATTTGATGAAATCTGAAGATCCAACCCCTCCTATCCCGTTCCCTCAATTGTTCACAAAGCAGAAAGAGGACTCTACGTTCTCCAGATTCATGGAGAACCGAGGAAGGTCAGCATCAACACCCTACTGATCGAAGCACTGAAGGAGATCCTGGGGTACATGAGCAGTGCAGCCTGCTATAGCAAAAGCTGGTACCCATTATGAGAAGCGATCCTGGCTACTTCTCTATATCGGTAGAGATCGCGGGATGCACTTTTGAGTGAGTACTGTGTGATACTGGGGCCAATATCGACTTGATGTCGTACTCCATCTACAAATGTCTAAACATCGGAGAGATGAGGCCCACGACAATCACTGTGCAGATGACAGACTGGTCTTTGTCCCGCCCGAAAGGTATACTAGAGGATGTGCTCATTCGCGTGGGCTATCTTATTTTTCCTGCAGACTTCCTAGTGCATGAGATGAAGGAGGACAAGGACATGCCCATGATCTTGGGGCGTGAGTATCACGATACCAGCGGCGCTCTCATTGACTGTCGAGGTGGCGAGATCACACTCCGGGCGAATGACGAGAAGATCACCTTTGTGATCACAAGAGCAAGAAGATGGCGGAGTGCAATCGGATCTCCACTACTGAAGAGGATGATGAGTCCGAGGAGGAGGAAGTTGCTGCTATTAAGTGGGAGCGTGGAAACAGAGTGGTGAAATTGTCAACTAAGCCACTTCATTCCAAGCTCACCGCCATTGTCAAGGACTGCAGAGTTTACATGGTGGATGCCAAAGGTCGGCGAGTTTGGAGCCGACCCCCTTGGTACTGAATTGAGGTATCGTAGAGCTACGACGTTAAATAAAGCATTTGTTGGGAGGTAACCCAACCTTTTACTTGTTTTCTTTTTTATTTTCATACTTTTTCTTTTTATTTAACTTTATTTTTGAATTCTGCTAGCACTAACTTTGTTTTGTAGCACATAAAAAAAGAATGGAGTATGTCTCAATTTCGATCGATGCAGCCTGGCATCGATCGAAATCGAGAAGCCGACATGTTACACTTTCGATCTATGCAGGTCTGCGTTGGTCGACGCAAAGTGCGAACCGCCAGGTATGTTCCCTCTTTTGTCTGATTTTAAAACTTTTTGTACTCTTTGAGTTGGAAATAAGTTTGGGGGGATGTGGACAAAAGATGGAACATTCTATCTTTTATTTATTATGCATTTCAGTATTAATATTTTTGCTTAGAATTTTTAATTTTATTCGATTTTGTGGGGAAAATTTCTTGAGTTTTGAGATAACCTGAATGAGATTGTGAGATTAGAATTGATTAATAGTTGAGTTTGAATTAATTGTGAATGTGGTTAAATGCCCATGAATATAGAATACTGCATGATATGACTAAAATGAAACTTATACTTGCATGTTGATTGAGTTGATTTGAAATTAACTGTGGAATAAATTTTTAAACCCCTTGTTTGAGATTTTGAGTCTTAATTTGTTTGATGTGAGATTCACATGTGTGTTTTGATTTCTCAAGAACTTGACTATTTTTTGTGTTGAGGTTGCATAGTGTGCACAAGTTTAGGAGATGATATTAGGCCATCTTTGTTAACCCAAATTCCTAAACACTGTCCCTTCACAATTAAATTTTCCCTAGTTAGCCACTTTGAGCCTTCATAATTCTTTTCTTGTCTATGTGCTTAAGAATAATGCTGGTTTCGCTCGTATCTTGAGTTATGGTATGTATGGGGTGGATTGATAGTGAATAGGAGATAAGATATGATAAATTAGTGGTTGGTAAAAGATGAATGTTAGAAAAACTCAAGACAAATTATTAAAATTCTCGTAAGCTCTTTGAAAAGAATACAAAATTATCAAAAGAGCATTAGAGATTCAAATGAGCTAGAAAAAAAAAATTAAGTTGTTGTTGTATATGAGGAGATGAGGTGGATGATGATTGAGAGTGGTTGTAGTTTGTTGAGGTGTACAAATCAATTCATTTTAGTCACTTGACCATATTTGCCTACCTTATCAGAAAAAGCCTACATTACAACCTATCGAAAGTCCTTTTTTATTCTAGACTTGTGTGCAAATTCTAGCAGTGGAGATATTAGAAAATTTGCAAGCCTATGGTAGAAATTTATTCTTGCATGTTTTTGAGTGCTTTCATCTATACCTTAAACACTTGAGAGTTGAGCGATACACTTCCAGTGAGTTGTTCCACGGTTAATGGATTCTCTGTCTCTTTCGAATTGCTTGTGTGTAGTGGATTTTTTATCCTTCACAGTGATGAATCTTGTGAGGCATTGCACTTTAACTGGATGATCTTTTGATTTCTTTCTTGCCTATTGATTGAGGACAATCAAACGTTCAAGTTTGGGGGATTTGATAAGTTCATTATTTTACTCACTTATCTATATTATTTTCAACTATTTTATCTAGTTTTATCGAGTTTGTTTATATATTTTATGCATGAGTCAATATTAGGTGGTGTTATGTTTGTCATGGTGTGTTTTTACAAGTTTTAGGCCAAATTCAATGGAAACTCGTACTGAAAGCAGTTGATGTTCAAAGATGGAGTGACAAATTCCTCCAGATATGGAATTTGAGCTAATGGAGCATGACAATAGAAAGATCTTCGAGTTAGCTTTCCCATGTACCTGAAATTGGGTCCATCGAAGTTCAGGAGCGGAAATTATGGCCAAAATTGTGAGACCGCGTAGAAGGGGCGAGAAATGACCAAGTCCCGAAAAGTGAAGGTTTGGTATCGACCAATGTCGAAGGCCACGTCAACCAACTTGGTTGCATATCGACCGACAAGGAAAATCACAACGACCGACGTGAAAGTCATATCGACCAACACGCGTTTCATAGAAATAAAATTCTATTTAATTCATATTTATCTTATTTTTAGCCCTCGATTTGATAAGATACATATCCACCTCCATAAATACCTATGTAATTTCGACTTTTTCAGAATATTTGCATACCATTCCTCCAACAATGAGTTTTAGAGTCGAACAACTTTAATTTTGTAAGTTCTTTTCTTTTATGCATGATGCGCAATAAAAACTCATACAAATTCTCACTGCACACACAAGGTTTAATTGTCAATCTAGGTCCTTCTTTGCTTAGCCCGCTAGAATACCGGGATACTATAACAAAGTCTAATAGCTAGGCAAGATAAAATCGTTGAGTGATTTCAATCAATCTAGGCAATCAATTTAAACCTATGCTAACAACATATAACAAGAAATGAATTAAACCTACAACCAATATTAAGTCTCAAATCAATCATTAAATTCTCTCCACACATTGGTAAACCAAGACAAGGAAATACGCAAATGAGGTAGATAGGATGTTGAAATAAACGTAGATGTAATCCAATTAGGTTAATCATTGATGTAAACACATTTTAATCCCTAGGAGGTTGAGCAATCGACCCTACATTCGCTAGCCACTTGCTATGGAGAACTAACGGTAGATGACACTAGGAATTGCAAACAGCTACGTTATTAACCCCTAGATCACTCCCAATCGACCGTCAATTATCGCCCTACGACCTAGCCCCGCACAGGGATTGGAACTGAAATCGTAAGAATATACACTTTTCAACTTTTCACGACGATTCTGCCCGCGTGTTGGCTGCAGCGTTCACATCAACTATCTCAAAACCTGGCTATTACCTACACCTAAGAGATAAGGAACAAGCTCAAGTGCAATTCAATCCCTCAAAGGAAAGTAAACAAACAATTATCAAACCTAATCTTCATGCATCCTTGTTCAAATCAACATCCACATTGAATTAGAGCAACATACCTATCAATTGTAACAATACAAAGTTGAAATGAAATAAATCCATTACAATTGATAAGTAGAAAATGAAATATTCCCCAATTGGATTTGTTTGGTCTTGATCTACCCCCTTGGATCTTCAATTCTTCTCCAAGGATTGATGAACTAGCTCCTTGATATCTTGGGTGAAGTTTTGGAAGAGATGGAAATGGGAATCGTAGAGAGAATTTAGGAGGAGGTTATTCCAAAATTATGAAAAGTTATGAAAATTTATCAAAATAACCGTTTTTCCCCCTTTTATAATGAGTTGGCAGAGCCTTGGCTCGCCCGAGATGGCTAGAAATTGAAAAATTGCCAAATCAGTCCGATTAGGATCAGACGAGCCAAATCAGGATCGGTCGAGCCTGCTCTCTGTTCTGCCAGGATGGGTCGAGCCAAATCTGGCTCGGCCGAGCCGAACTTCTGTCTGGCTCAGGATGGGTCGAGCCATTTTTTGCCCGGCCGAGCCGTTCTGGTTCATCACAGCTTTTTCCTCCAAAACTCACCAAAAAGTGTTGTTTTATGCTCAAAACGCAACCTACAACTTCCAAAACACAAAAACACGAAAACACGACAAAAGAGCAACAAAAACATATGATATGAGAGTAAAATGGACACAAACATGCACGCGCACACATCGAAAAATAAGTCATTTTACGCACATATCAATGCACTTTAATAAAATGTTCTTCTATAGTTTTCTATCTGCTATAAGTGGCTAAATACCCTAGCGTGTTTTAAGGCAATGAATGATTAATCTTTAATGCATGTATAATTCATTTACTCAAACTACATGGTTTTGAATTCCTGATTTAGTTGTTAGAGGCTTGAATTGATTTAAGATCGAGAGATAAAATTAATTCTAGGTTCATAGTTATTAATTGAAAAACTGAGAGGAGACAATTAATAACAGGAAAAGGAATTTAAATACAGTTAATTTCTGTCTTAAGGGAAGATAATAAATTGTAAGAATTAAATTTGTAGATTCAATAAGGTTGGTTATTACTGTGTTATTGAGGCCGACCAAGAAAATACATTCACATAATAATAACCTAGGCTATAATTGTCAGACCAAGAACTTATAGTATTTTTCTGATTTCCCACCAATGCAAGTCAACAGATTTTACATGTATTATGATTAATTGTTCGCCCTAGAATCCGTGTTCTTTAAATTTTGCTTTCAAAACCTTTAATTTCAAGTTCTATTTTCTTTACTTTCAAAAAGACCAAAACCCTGAATTTCTATTTACTCAAACAATGGATTTTAGGATAATAATTAGTACATATGATAATTTCCCCATATAATTCCCTTGGCTTCGACATTCAACTTTACAAATTTTATTTTCCACTATTTCTATAATTAATCTGTAGATTTTATAGTGATCAAAGATACACTAGCTTTTTACTTTCTATTTGGTTTTTGCATATCAATATTGCTCTTACTTTGTTTTGAATGTTGCTTTTACATGAATGCTTCCTTTGGTCCTTTATTCCCTAGTCGCGATGCTTTTCGTTTTTATCTTCAATGATTTTCCATATCGTGATTCTTCAATGTTATTTCGTATCACGTGTGCATAACTTGTTTCCGCAAATTGATTTGACCTTGGGTCTTCGATGTCGACAACCTTTACAATTTTTTGTCGACTATCTTGAGGGCTTGATACCGAGTAGTGATGGTCATTGGTGTCGAGCTCCGTACTTCAGCTGCATGATAGGCAGACATGGGTCAGGGCATCGCCCCTCCAACGTTCAAGTTAGTAATGTTTTAGATGAGATAATCTTATTTGGAAAAAATGTAAAAGAGTAGGGTAGAGTAAGCATATCTGTGTACTAATGATAGTACTTCTTTAAATGCTTGACTTTCCAACTATTTTGTAGTTCTTCCCTCTACACTCTCGAATATATTAGCTGTTGGTCCCAGATCAGAGTACAAACAATGTGCAGCGGAGTAATTAAACAATGAATTACACTCTAAGTACAAATATAGTTCAGTTGCTATCACAGTTCGTAGCTGACAGTTTCGATTTAAAATACAGTTTTATATTACCCGGCGGATTAGTTAGCAGTTTTACAGTTCAAACAGTTTGGCAGTTTATACACTTGCGTAAGTATGAAGGTTTTAAAATATCCAGTAAACTGTAAGGTGCAGAATGTAAATCAAAAACTGTAAACGACACAGGATATTATAGTGGTCTAGAGCCTAAAGTCCTACGTCCACTCTATGGATATCAGATCCGATAATTCACTAAGTTATAAAGATACAATCCTCATGATCTATAGCCAGATGCTGGAGAAACCTCATTCCACAGCAAGATGGATCACTCGCCCAGGTAGTTGCTCTTCACTCCTTCTTCAGTCCGTCGAAGGCTCTGCGTCTTCTCTGTGGACCGGCTCAAAAGTGGCCTAAGGAGAAACCACCCTTTTCCTTCTTTGGTAAGGTTGGATGATATTGTTCTTCCAAGAACGTCAGCTATTTGGCGGTAGCCCGTAATAACATGTTCTTCCACTGCAAAGACCAGGTTGCCGTGTTCTTACAAAGACAGTAAGAACACCCAGATACTAGATTAATTCTGCTAACATAATTCTAGTAATAGCAACGTAGCACAGTGAATCTCCTCCGACTCCGTAGCAATGAATGCAGTGAGCTCAATAAGAGAACTACGGAAGCAAATGTCTTCTCCCTTGAAGGCATGTAATACTTTTCTTCAGATTCACGCAGGAGACAGTGAATAAAGATTCAACGTTTGTAGATAATTGAGCAGAGAGATATAGATTTTGAAAAGGTTTTTATGTCTCTGTTGATCCTGCTATTTATAGGTGATCCACCAAAAAATAGCCGGTAGAGACATTGGATATGGTGTCCAATCACAATCCATGCTTTTCTGAAAAGTTGCTTATCACTCTGCTTTTTCTGCTACAAGGTACTGCTTTTCAGAGCAATTTGTACTTGTGTGTCTGACGTCGAACGTTGTACACCAGTTGCAGCTTCGTATCTGTCTGACCTTTTTCATTAGCCTTTTTGTTCGACATCTTATCATGTACACGTTTCCTGATGCAAAACTGTCTTGCTGTTAAAACTGCAGACTCCTCTTAGGAGATTATTTGTGAAAACTGTATCCACATTTTTCATGACCTTGCTCTGCTCGTCTTCTCTTCTTAGTCAAGACATTTTTTGTCTGAACGATCTCTTACAACTTGAATTATCCTATACAAGGATTACATGAGCTAATAACTCTAAGTCCTAGAATTTGGTATTTAGTTTTGACACATCAAAACATCAAATTAAGGTAGGATTTCTACATCAATACCTAAAAATTTCCCCCTTTTTGATGTTGTCAAAACCATACCTCTAAGTCTATCTGTCGGTAAGAAGATGCAGTTGATCTGAGTTTACAATTTTTTACTAGTCTACACTACTCAGATTTGTGCCTCTTCTACACTAGACCTACTCTAAATAATCTTCCCCCTAAATGGGTTAATTCTCCTCAGTTGAAAATGATTAATTTAGAGCTATAGGAAGAAAACGTTGATCACACTAAAACATGTAAATTCAGCTAGATAAGAATCAAGGAAATAGACAATTAGTGATTGTCTTCAAACCGACAGTTTTTCATTTCTCATATACATATTGTTGATTACAAAAACATGAACAAATTGCATAAATGAAGAACATTCAGAAGATATTAAGAATCAAAACAAGGAAAATGGAAAGAGTTCACCTTACATTGTTGACTTGATTCCACTCATTCTCGTTTTCCTGATTTAACGAGTCTTCGTCCTTTGATTTTGAAGAAGTTGCAGTATCGGTAGCTATGGTCGGCAGAGTGGCTTGATGGATCTTTAGAACTGTTGTTATATCTGAGAAATGTTTCCTATCTTCCTCTCTGGCAGCCATTAGAAGATTCAACTTTATGTCGATATCTTCATCCCGCTTTCTGCGTTCCTCTTCTTATTTTCTGTACTCTTCATTTCGTGTTCGTTGTTCCTCTTGTTACTTTTCATCTAATAAAATCAACTGCAGCGTCAGCGACTAATCCCTTTGCTCTTCCCCCTGTTTGACAATATCAAGAACAAGGACTAGTTGTTGTTCGACATGACGGTCTAAAGCTTAATTTAGAACAATGTAGGGTAGAGAGTTAACATCGATAGAGAGCAGGTCGGGTGACATGACTCTGTCAACTGGAGTTATTGCCTTAGAGTTGTCCTCTGTCTGACTGTGAGATGAAGCAGTAGAGGCATCTGGTGGAGGAAGAAGTGGATATGAGTCTGTTTCTTCCCCCTATTTTGTTGCTGAGGTTTCAGCTTGTTTAGCATCTGCTTCGGCCTGTTGTTGACGTACTAGCTCAGCAATATCATCGGCCAGTTGTGACCGTAGACTGGTTGATGTTGTGGCTTCTTCCTGTCATTTCAATTCAGCAACTTGCTTGGCCTGACGCTGGAGCTCAGTTGCTGCTTGTGCTTGTCTCTTTAGCTTAGCAGCTTCGGCTTCTTGCTTTCTTTTCATTTCAGCTGCGGCTTCTGCTTTTCTCCTAATTCTTTCTTCTTCTTCTTTTTCTCGTAATCTGTGAAGGTCAGTTGTTGTTGTATGTACCTCCTTTTCTAGTTGTGATAAACGATTCTTGAACATTTGTTCTTTGTTATCTAGCTTTTGCCATTGAGTAATTATTTCTTGTTGCCGATCCTCGAGCTCTTGACGCTAGTTGTCAAGTTGCTGAAAAGATGTGTTATATTCAGTGATTATTTTTTGGATAACGTCCAGTTTTAATACCACAGAGCTTGAAGTAAGCACTTGATGAGCGCTTAGTTGATCAGTTCCCCCTGAAGCCATGATGGGTATATTTTCATCCAATTCTAGATGTCGTGGTGTGGTTCGATCAAGATTGGAGGGTGGGGAGGCAATCAACGCTGCTGGATGTTGTAGTCTTTGTTTGGAGCTTCTTTGCCAAGATTGGAAACTGGACCTTCATCTTCATGTGCAGAATCGAAGGTCAGTTCTCTGGCAACTGAGGTGATTGATTTGTCTTTGTTCATCTTCTTTTTCCTGCGATGATGAGGCGGATCAACAGTTCATTGAATATCTTGATTTGAATCTTCCTTCGAGCTGTGAATTTGATGTTTTCGCTTCCTTCTGTTTTCCTTTTGTAGGGACTTGTGACCATGAGAGCCTGACTTTTTGGACTTCTTGGACGTCTCAACTATGCGAACTGCTAGAATTTCCTCTAGTTCGGCAACTAATTCTGCATCGATCTCCATGTCGTCTAACGTGGTAGATACCTCATCCTTTTAAATAGAGCAATAAACTAGAAATTTTTGTGGGATGAAGTTGGATGATAGAACTGTTTCTCCTTCATCCATTGTTCTTAAGAACCTCTCAAGAAGATAGCTAACCTTCGAGCATAACCCTACACTTGAGAACTTTCCCTTAATTGGGATATCCTTATTCTTCTTCCCGTTCTCTAGTAAGCGTCCAAAGATGTATGTGGCCCAGTCTCTGCCAGGGCAATCATCAAGGGTCATCATGAGAGAGTATTTGGGACTTCTTAATTCAGACAATGACCTAAATCCACAGTCAATCATTCTCAGCGCAATCTCACTAAGAGTCTTGGAAAAGGAATTAAGTTCGGACACTTTGGTGGCAGGTTTGAACTTCTCTGGCAGTTCGGGCTTTTTCCATTTAAGCCAGTGAGCCTTCAGTTCAGCTGTATCATGTTGAAGATAGCTGACAATATGAACCCCTTCCTTAGGTAGGTTAATATATTCAGCAACAAGATCAGGATTGACTTTTATCATCAATCCTTCAACTGTGGTGAGAAAGAAAGTGTCATCTTTATCGTTGAAGTGGCATTTTGGTAAAATTCGACGACCTGAGTCGGATTGAACCGTAGAGGACACGCAGTTAGAAACTCTGTCAAGTTTTCTTTAATTAGCTTTCCAATGATTACTTTAGCAACTTCCTCATCTTCGGTGATTGAGAGAAAGTTCTTCCAGTTTAGAATTTTCTCCTTCGCATCCTGATGTATTAGAGTCTGTCGATCGATGAGCTTTGAGGATTCTGCTAACTGAAATATTTCATCTTGGGAAGTCTCTCCAGTGAAGACAATGTTTTCTGTATTCTCAGGGACACTGGTATTCATGATTTGGATTTTTCTTTTCGGCCTAAACTGGATAGAAGGATTGATCGGATATGAAGATCTTGGAATGAGCCCCAAGGATATCTTGATCAGATTGACAGGCTGTATGAGAGGAATTCAAGGAGACGGCATGATGAATTGCGGGTTCTCGATGAATTTTTGAATAAGACCATTCAAACCCTGCTTTGTCGTGGAGGACTAGGATTAATGCTGACGTTGGCGTCTGTTTGAATTGTCTGGGACACTATGTTGCAGAGTATGGTAATACGACGTGGCACCGGGAAATATGCCTTGCATGATCCGCATTTAATGTGATGTGCCGCCGATATCTTTGCGATGATCGATAATGCACTTCATTATGATGTCAGCCATTTTCTCTCTCTTCGAGCTTTGTAGAGTAAATCCGATAATCCACCCTGTATGTCATAGGAAGAAACTGAGCTGCTATTCCTTTACATGACAAGATCATTTTCCCTTTGGATAAAGGCCTTGACAGTTTTCTTCATGCTGCGCAGTTCTTGAACATTTCTCACAAAACAATGATAACTTCTGAACACCTAATTGGTGGAGAAAATGATGTATAGATGTTCCCTGAAGTCATAGACGTCTGACCTAGTATCTGTATCCTGGAGGCAATTTACCCCAAGAGATGTTTGAGCAATGAATTCCTCCTTCATTCCTTTTTTCATTGATCTGATATGTCATTTCCTTGCTTACTAAGGACGTGGCAGTGCCATAAATGACTCATGTGTTTCTATAAATGCTCCTTTGACAGGGCAACGATCATAGAATCAGTGACTCCTTTCATTCATTTCTCTTAACCATATTCTTTATTTGAAATGGTTGAATCGATGAATATCGCTGAGGAGATGGCTAGAATTACAATCGTCTGAAACAAGGTCTTCAATCGACAAAGGTTGTATTTTGAATGTTTTAAATTACCAGAAGATGTGTACCATCAGACGATTGACCTCTTGGAGATAAATGGCTTGGATCACTTCCTGTCAGTACGACCGACTGCTTTCCAGTAGGATCTGCTCAGGATGATGCTTTACGAGCCTACTATCTCTGAGGATGAGATCACTTTCAGTCTTAATAGATTTGATTTTACCCTCTCTGCAGACTTCTTGGCTCGAGAATTCTTGCTGCCACAGCATGGTACTCCGGTTTTGCACTATCGAATCGATGAGACAGCTCCTAAATGGTCGTCATGGTTGGAGTGGAGGGGTACCGATCACGTTTTAAACCTAGAGGTCCCTAGCGCTAACCTTCGGCCACAACTCTTGGTGTCGTTTGACATTATTAACCAGCTGGTGCTCTATAACCCTCTGTTACAGACAAACTTCTATCCACCTGTTTGGAGAGCAATTTCTTGCTGCCACAGCATGGTACTCTGGTTTTGCACTATCGAATCGATGAGACAGCTCCTAAATGGTCGTCAT
>JAPKLW010000251.1:218551-346153 GCA_026898455.1 Plectranthus barbatus | reverse complement strand
GGAGTGGAGGGGTACCGATCACGTTTTCAACCTAGAGGTCCCTAGCGCTAACCTTCGGCCACGACTCTTGGTGTTGTTTGACATTATTAACCAGCTGGTGCTCTGTAACCCTCTGTTACAGACATACTTCTCTAAACCTGTTTGGAGAGCAATGAAGGCTTTTGAAGATCAGGTTGAGGTTGACTGGGTTGCTTTCATCTTTGATCGTTTTAAGATGGCTATGCAAGATCTGTTGAGGGCTCCTATCCCCTATGGCATGCAACTGAGCTGGCTCCTGGAGAGGCGGATCCCTTTCTTGGCTGAGGGTACATCAGGTTCACGACTGCGGCAAACTGACTATTACCCCTATAGACCTCGCTGATAGTTGAGATGATTTCTGCTGCTATTTGACTCCTGTTACTTAGTAATTGATGATGTGTCCTTTCTATTTTTTGTAGCTCGTCGTTGTATGAATTGTGTACTCGATAGGACTTTTAATGAATAGTTCTCCCTTTATTTGCTGCATCATCCAATCTTTGAACATATCTTCTTTTACTGAACATACGTACTACTCAATTGATGTTGATATTGCCATTCATCTATTTTGGTTGATCGAATGAACACCTGTATCATCTGAATTGGCCAGTGTAGACTCTCTGATGCTGATATTGACGTCTCGGATTCTGACTCTGAGATCTTAAGCATTGTGCGCTTTTCTGAAACGTCGTTTCGTATTTAATTCGATATCTTTACGAATCAACACCTGATTTCCTTTCCATATAAAATTATAAATAGTAGTTTTTAGTAGGAGTTGATCGATCACCTAGGGTTGCGGTCTTCATATCTTCAATAAACAGCATACCCCAAAAAAACCTTTGGAAGAGATAGGAATGGCTTCTCCAAGAAATGTATCCATTGAGAGAAATAGGATTTTCAATCCTTACTGCCTGGAGAGTCAACTCATAGCGAGACCAGTGACGTTCAATTCGATAGTAAGGAACCTCAACGATGTAGGTCTTGAGAAATTTGTAACTAGAGCACCATATAGATTCTTTGAGGATACGCTGAAGACGATGGCCACCGACTGCTGTGTTACTAAAGATGGGGAGATTACTGCTAACATCAATGATCATCAGCTTTGCTGGTCGGTTGATTCCTTTGCGACGAGATTCGAGCTTCCACACAAAGGTGTTTCACTCATTCATTATCTCAAGGAAGTTACATCCCCAGAATGGTCTTCTTGGCATAAATGGAGGAACTTGACTGTCAATTTCCATCCTACTGCCTCTTCTCGATGGTTGACGCCCCGATATCAGATTATGTTTGACATTGTCAATCATATGATTGTTGGTAATCCTATGGATGAGCATGACTTCTCTCAACTTGTCTTGAAGGCAATGATGGCCATTGATCATGAAGCTGAAGTTAATTGGGCCTCATTCATTTTTGACAAGGTGCGAGGTGCCTAATGCCCCAATTCCCTTTGGAACGTAGTTGAGTTGGTTTCTTGAACAGGAGATCCCTTCACTCATCACAGGATGGCCCGGACTGAAGGAATTTGATTATTTTCCTTCCTATCGTAGTCTCCGTCCTTGAAGAACCTTGTTGCATGAGAAAGATCCATATTTCAAAGTAGTTGTTGCCGAATATGATTAAAGGCTTATCCCTTGTATCCATCTTTGATGTATAAAAGAGCTCTCAATTCCTTTCTCTTGTCTTCTACAAACTTCAATCATTGTAACAAGCTATAATTGACTTAATCATCACAATAATCAAGTGCAATTAACTAGTTGTTGTCGATCACTTATCGTCTCCTTCTCTTGAGACGTCATCAAACTCAAGAAGACCTAGTTTGATGCATAGCTCTTTGAAGTGAGCCTCAGGTAGCAGTTTGGTAAATATATCCGCTAACTGATCATCAGTTCTAATGTATTCCACCGAGACATCGTCCTTTTCGACGTGATCTCGGAAGAAATGATGACTAATATCAATGTGTTTCGTCCTTGAATGTACAACTGGATTCTTCGAAATAGAAACTGCGCTATTGATATCACAGTAGATAGGAACGCATCCTGTATCTATTCCATAGTCCTTAAGTTGTTGCATTATCCACAGCACTTGGGCACAACAGCTGGATGCTGCTACATATTCTGCCTCTGTGGTTGATGTAGCCATCGAATTCTGTTTCTTGTTGAACCAACTAATCAGTTTATCTCCTAAAAACTGACAGGTTCCGCTTGTGCTCTTTCTATTGATTCTCCAGCCTCTAAAATCTGAATTAGAGAATCCATTCAGCATGATTCCATCAGTTTTGGGATACCAGATACCTAGAGACTTGTACTCTTGAGATATCAGACAATTCTCTTTGTTGCATCCATGTGCGACTTATTTGGGTTTGCCTGTTACCTTGCACATACTCCTACTGCATATGATATGTATGGTCGACTGGTAGTTAGATACAGTAAGGATCCTATTATTCCTCTATAAGCTGTCGGGTTCACAGATTCTCCGTCTTCATGTAGAGTGATTTGAGAACTGGTGCTCATAGGAATCCTTGGAGATTTTGTCTTTTCTGGACAAAACTAGTTTATCAAATCTTGAGTATACTTCTTATGACTGATGAAAATCCCTTCGTCGGAATGATCAACTTGCAAACCAAGAAAATATGTCATTTTGCCCATCATGCTCATCTGAAACTTGTTCTGCATCAACTGGGCAAACTTCTCACATAGCTTGGTATTTTTGCTTCCGAAGATAATGTCGTCTACATAGATCTGAACCAGTAAGATGTCATCTCCATCCTTTATCTTGAATAGTTTTCGATCTATTGCACCCTTCTCGAAACCACTTTTGAGTAGAAACTGAGAGAGATGCAGAACAAGATCATCAGCGATTTGAGAACTGGTTCGAACCACACATTGTTGCGAGCGAACTCATTTATTTCCTCTTGCATCGCATTTATCCAGTCTGTAGATTGAAGAGCTTCTGAGATCTTTATTGGTTCGATCTGAGATAAGAACCAGGACACTAAGGATGTTCCCTATCTGGTTCGAATAGGATTTCCAATATCATCAAAGATGGCTTCCTTGGGATGATCTCTTAACCAGCTAGGCTTCTTTGTTGGTTTGTCTCCAGTGCGGGCAGCTAGATCTTCAGAAACGGTAGGAGGTTCCTTTTGAGATGGTTCAGTTTCAGGTTCCGGAACTGTTTCTTCGCTTTCTTCAAAGGTTTTTTCATCTCCTTGCTTTGGAACTGTATCCTGGACTGTTTCTGAGTTCTGAGCAATAACTGGCTCCTCTTCGATTGATGATTCCTTGGTGTCTTGAAGATGGATTTCCTTGGATTCAGTTAGATCTCCCTTTAGAATTGCATCTTGTTCTTCTGAAGGATTCCTTTCACCTAAATCATCTATATGTGTGTTCCTTAAAGCCTCAGCGTTGACACTTGCATCATCAGCCCTCTCAACTATTTGAAGTTCAGTCAGGAAAACTGGAGTCTTAGGTATGTCACTCATTGATCCAGTCGGAGGAACCGTCTGATTATTATCAAGATAATTCTTAGATTCCTTATTGACATCATCGATCTCATGATTTCCAAGACTCAGTTCTTGAAGAGTCCTGCGCACTAGAGTAGCTTCATCAAAACAACATGACTTGTTATTTCCACAATCAGGGTTGTCTTGTTGAGTACCCTATATACCTTGTATGATGGATGTCCATATCCAAGGAACACACCTTCATCAGCCTTGGGGCTGATATTACTCAACTTAAATTTCCCATTATTGTGAATATAACATGGAGAACCAAAAGCATGAAGATGGGCTATAAAAGGCTTATGACCATTGTAGATCTCGTAGGGAGTTTTGTGAAGCCACGTGTTGAATGCACTTTTGTTTTGTGTGTAGGAGGCTGTCGTCAAGGCTTCTCCCCAGAATCCTTTGGGAATTTCAGTTTCAGCCATCATGGTTCTCACTGCTTCTTTCTGGGTCCTTTTCCTTCGCTCTGCGAGTCCATTTTGCTGCGGAGTTCTTGGAGCATACTTCTCATTACCAATTCCTAGCTCAGCGCAGAAGTCCATTAAGGACCCATTGCAGAATTTTGTTCCATTATCTGACCTTATCCTCTTCACTTTTAATCCCTTTTCATTTGGAAGACGGTTGATCAGTTCTGGTAGATGAATCTTGACCTCATCCTTGGACTTGAGTAGCACCACCCATGTATATCTTGAGTAGTTATCAACAACTACTAATGCATATTTTCGTTTTCCAAGTGTGGGTGGGGTGACTGGACCAAACAAATTCATGTGAAGCAGCTGTAGTATTCTCTTTGTGCATGTTGTAACTGGCCTGATCTTGAAGGAGGCTTTTGTCTGTTTCCCGAAGTGACATGCTTTGCAAAGTCCTTTTTGAAATTTTTTATCTGGCAGTCCTTCAACTAATTTGTGCTTCGCCAGATGTCAGATAGAATTGAAGTTTAAATGGCTAAATCTCCTGTACCATAGCACATTTAAAGCTTCTAAGAAATTGATTGCAATGAGGCTTGTCCCTTTTACTCCACTGGACCAGTCTGCATTGTAGAGGCCTCCTTTTCTGATTCATCGGATTATTATCTTGCGTGACTCCTTGTCTATCACTTGACATTCTAACTTTTCAAATCTTAAAATGTAGCCACTTTCACTCAGTTGACTTATGCTGAGGAGATTGTGCTTCAGATTCGTGACCAATGATATGTTCTGAATGATTATCCCAGTGTACTCCACGTATTCTATTCCAATCACTTAACCCGTGGCCTTGTTTATGTTTGAATAGTATACATAAAAGCATTATGATTTGTATATTGGGAAACGTTATGTTTGATATACTGGTAATCATTAATGACTTGCAATAAACAACTCATGTCTGAATTAACAATCATACGATGCGAACAAACACATCAAGTTATCTCATCGATAGGGAGATCATACGGTGTGTAAGAGATCACAGAAGATCATATAGATCGTTCAACCTAGCGAGATATAAACATTTATCATAGCTAAGACAGTTTCTGGTTTGGCTAGCGAGATATAAACATTTATCACACAAGTTCATAAGTGGTTTATCTTGACTGCTTTGTGTGACCGGTACATCTCAATGTATTGATACGATCAACAGTGAGATGAACCATTCTACTTGACATACGAATAAGTCAAGATCTCGGTAACTTGGTCGGATCTAAAGTCTATTGAAAGCTGAGGGGCACACATGGGTTAACTGTCACTTTGACTTGCTATGGTGGAGAGTCTTACATGTACTCATATATCTGCATCTTGGGTGATGGCAGTTTGTGTGGGGTTTTCTCAGGCTGGATTAGATAATCATATCTATTTTAGGATGGTGACATTCCCTAGGAAGCTCACGAGGTTCGTTATGCAAAGTCCTACAGGCTGAATCATTTATTCAAGTATAAGCGATAGGGGTTGAGTTGTACTACTCGGGAATAATAAGAGATTAATTAATTACAGCTAATTGTTATACGCTGAATTAATTAATAAATGTCTGAAACCTTAAATATTGGGATTAACCAAGACAATGCAACCCATTCCTAATAACGTGGTAATAAAAGGGTAGGTCAGCATTAATTCTCTGGTGGCATGAATTAATGTTTATTAATTAATTATGTTCTAGGTTGAACATGGAATTAATTAATAGGAGGCCCACTTTATTATTTGCTTTGGATCCCTGGTCTGGCCCAACATTGCTCAGAGCCCATTAGGGTTAATTAATCCCTAATAGCCCATTTTTCAGATCTGTATAAATAGATAAAACTCACCAGATTGAGAGATTGAGAGAGAGTGGGTGGCTGTAGATCCGGTAGCGTATCCTCACCAGATTTCTCGATCGAGCAAGGGAACATATCAGAAGATCAGATCTATAGGAACACCATCAACGATCTACCGTCGTATTCAATCCGCAGGAGTTGAGGTATTCCAAGAATCCATCTATTGCAATTAATTTTTTAGAAGCATGCTTAGGTTCGCCTAATTTATGTAATTTATATTTATTTTTTATATCCTAGGAACGATCCTTGGCAAATTAAAGTGGCAATTCGCGTTGTCTATTGTAGACTCAAATCCTACAACTGGTATCAGAGCGAGGTTCTAGTTCTTAGGCTCTATCCTGAATAAATTGTGATTAAATAAATATGCATGTTCATGGATCAAGAGGATCAAGAGACTCGTGGATGATGGAATGTTGGATTCAATCCAGGTAGTTCCACATCGAGTTTGTGAATCCTATATAGAGGGAAAGATGACGAACAGGCCTTTCAAGGCAAGTCAGTCTCGAGCAAGTGATGTTTTGGAATTGATCCACTCTGACTTACGTGGACCGATGTCTACGCAAGCTCGTGGAGGATTTAAGTATTTCGTCACTTTTATTGACGATTACTTGAGCTACGGGTATGTTTACATACTTCACTATAAGTTTGAATGCTTTGAGAAATTCAAGGAATTCAAGGCGGAAGTAGAGAAGAAGTTAAACAAGACCATTAAGTCATTACGATCTGATCGTGGTGGTGAGTATCTCTGTGACGAGTTCTTGCAGTTTTTGTCAGAGCATGGGATTACATCCCAACGGACTGCACAGGGCACTCCTCAGCAGATTGGTGTGGCGGAAAGAAGAAATAGGACTCTTCTTGAAATGGTTAGATCTATGATGAGTTATGTGAACTTGTCTGTTTCGTTTTGGGGCCACGCATTACTAACAGCGGCATACCTGCTGAACCAGGTACCTTCTAAGTCAGTTCCTAAAACACCCTCAGAACTCTGGCATGGGCAGAAGCCCAGTGTGTCATAGATAAGAGTGTGGGGTTGTCCAGCATATGTTTTGTCAAAGGAACCTGATAAGTTAGAAGGTAGGTCCAAGCTAATGCTGTTTGTGGGATACCCCAGACAAACGAAAGGTGGTTTTTTCTACTGTCCTGAGGATCAGAAGATGTTAGCACCAATGTAAGATTCTTGGAGGACGAGTTTGTGAAAAACCACAAATCCAAAAGTGATATCATTCTCCAAGAAATTGGAGAGGATGATGCGCTTCCATTGGGAAAACCCAGTGTCAGATTGAGTGTACCTCTCGAAGGTATTGAACCAACTGCACGGTCGCCAGTGTAAGGCTTTGAGCCACAAGTAACTGCACCAACTGCTGACGCAGTACTAGTGCTCCGTCGTAGTGGGAGGGTATCTCACCAACCCGAGCTGTATATGTTTGTGGGAGAGTCTTCGGACATGATCCTGGAAGACGGACTAGATGATACCGACCCATGGACATACGACGAAGCAGTAAATGACAAAGATGCGGAAAAATGGCATAAAGCCATGGAATCAAAAATTGAATCAATTACCTCAATGGATGTATACCAGAAGTCTGCGCTACCAGATGGCTTTTGGGCCATAGGTTGCAAATGGGTATACAAACGGAAGAATGGTTTTAAAGCCAGGTTAGTGGCGAAGGGTTATAATCAAAAGGAGGGCATTGACTTTGACGAGACTTTCTCTCCGGTAGCCATGCTCAAATCCATTCGAATTCTTCTATCAATAGCAGCACATATGGACCTAGAGATCTGGCAGATGGATGTCAAAACTGCATTTTTAAATGGGTACCTTGAGGAAGATCGTGACATTTATATGCAGCAGGCAAAGGGTTATGTGAAGCATGGTGAAGAGCATCTTGTCTGGAAGCTAAGGAAGTCCTTGTATGGACTTAAATAAGTTTCACAGTCATGGAACAAACGTTTCGATGATGTGATTAAATCCTATGGATTTTCACAGTGCGAAACCGAAAGTTGTGTGTACCGATTATGTGTCAGCGAAAGCGTGGTATTTCTTGAACTTTATGTAGATGACATTCTTCTATTTGGAAACGATGTGAAGGTGTTGTCAAACATAAAGAGATGGTTATCCGAACACTTTTAAATAAAGGACCTAGGAGACGCTGGATACATCCTTGGGATTAAAGTCTTGCATGATCGCAAGAAGAGGATGTTAAGCTTGTCTCGGGCCGCTTATATTGATATTGTAATTGCTCATTTTAGCATGCAAAACGCCAAGAAAGGATTGCCACCTTTAATACATGGTGTTCCTCTGTCTAAGGCACAATGCCCTGCAACAGAAGAGGAGAAGGATGAGATGGCTGAAGTACCATATGCTTCGGCAGTTGGAAGTCTCATGTATGTGATGCTATGTATGAGGCCAGATATATGTTATACCGTGGGCATGGTGGCCAGATATCAGTCTAACCCTGGACAGGCGCACTGGACTATTGTCAAACATATTCTCAAGTATCTGAAAAGAACTCGAGACTATTGTCTTGTTTATCAGTGTGAGAATTTGTGCCCTGTGGGTTATACAGATTCGGATTTCCAGGCGGATCAGGATGAGAAGAGATCGATCTCGGGCTATGTGTTCACCTTGGGAGGTGGAGTTGTATCATGGAGGAGTGTGAAATAGAAATGTATCATGGACTCCACCATGGAAGCTGAGTATGTGGCAGTTTCAGAAGCTTCTGAAAAACAGGATGGCTCCGGAACTACCTCCAAGAGTTAGATATTGTTCTGAGTTTGCGCTACACTATCATGGTATATTGTGATAATGTTGGTGCAGTAGCAAACTCTAAGGAACCAAGAACTCACAAGGCGTCAAAGCACATAGAGAGAAAGTACCACATCATACGAGAAATCGTAACGAGGGGTGATGTGCGAATAGAGAAGATTGACACGAAGGATAATCTAGCGGATCCATTTACAAAGGGCTTATCACAAATGGCATACGAGGGTCATGTTCGTAGCCTAGGACAGAGGTAGATGCCGGTTACTTGGTGACCAAATGTAATAGCTAGATTAGAATAGACACATGTTATACTCTGGAAAGTAATGGTATAATGCTTTGAGTATAAGTGGGAAATTGTTGGAATTGTATACATAAAAGCATTATGATTGGTATATTGGGAAACGATATGGTTGATATAATAGTAATCATTAATGAATTGCAATAAACAACTCCTGTCTTAATTAACAATCATACAATGCGAACAAACACATCCAGTTATCTCGTCAATAGGGAGATCATACAGTGTGTAAGAGATCACAGACGACCGTATAGATCGTTCAACCTAGCGAGATATAAACAGTTATCACAGCTGAGATTGTTACTAGTTTGGCGGTCGATTTAGGTTGCAACACACAAGCTCATAAGTGGTTTATCATGATTGTTTTGTGTGACCGGTACATCTCAATGTATTGATAGGATCAACAGTGAGATGAACCATTCTACTTGACATATGAATGAGTAAAGATCTCGGTAACTTGGTCGGATCTAAAGTCTATTGAAAGCTGAGGGGCACAAATGGGTTGACTTTCACTTTGACTAGCTATGGTGGAGAGTCTTACCTGTACTCATATATCTGCATCTTGGGTGATGGCAGTTTGTGTGGGGTTTCCTAAGGATGGATTTAGATAACCATATCCATTTCAAGACGGTGAAATTCCCTGGGAAGCTCACGAGGTACACTATGCTGAATCCTGCAGGCTGAATCATTGATTCAAACATAAGCGATAGGGGTTGAGTGGTACTACTCAGGAATAATAAGAGATTAATTAATTACAGCTAATTGTCACAATCTGAATTAATTAATGAATGTCTGAAACCTAAAATATGGGGATTAACCAAGTCAATGCAACTCGTTCCTAAAAACGTGGTAATTAAGGGGTAGGTCAGCATTAATTCTCTGGTGGCATGAATTAATTTTTATTAATTAATTATGCTCTGGGTTGAACATGGAATTAATTAATAGGAGGCCCACTTTATTATTTGCATTGTGATCCATGGTCCGACCCAACATTGCTCAGAGCCCATTAGGGTTTATTTAACCCTAATAGCCCATTCTCCAGATCTTTATAAATAGATAAATCTCTTATTTTCCCACATATGTCTTGAAGTTTCAAATCAGAAACCCTAGAGAGATTGAGAGAGAGTGGGCGGCTGTAGATCCGGTAGCGTATCCTCACCAAATTTGCGGATTGAGCTAGGGAACAGATCAAAAGATCAGATCTGTAGGAACACCATCAACGATCTACTGTCGTATTCAATCCGCAAGAGTTGAGGTATAACAAGAATCCATCTATTGCAATTAATTTTTTAGGAGCATGCTTAGGTTCGCTTGATTTATTTAATTTATATTTATTTTCGATATCCTAAGAACGATCCTTGGCAAATTAAAGTGGCAATTTGCGTTGTCTATTTTAGACTCGAATCCTACAGTTTCCAAAACTAACAGTTACTCCTTCATATATTTCCAGGTTTTTTTATCAGTCCTTTTTCTCCTGTCATATGGGCTAAGCATCAGCTGTCCTATATCCATGTTCTTGTCTTCTTCAGCGGATTCCTACTCTGCAACACAGAAGAAATTATTTAGGTCCTCGTATATTTTTGGGTCCTACAGGGTTAGTCATGTGAATCCAACCTTTTAGTATCCACACTTGTTTCACTCTAACAGTCTGTGAAACTAGATTACCTTTCTAATTACGATAAGCACTATTTCTAAACGGGTGTGTGCTGTGTGGATGTGTGATTTTTGAGAGTGTGACAGGTGAACTCTTCCTGAACTGACTGTTCTAGAAGGAGTTTTTGCAGGCTTTTCTCGGAAGTGTAGCCGTCACAGTCCTTTGAGCATGAAAATGATTGGACTCTGACATCAAATAGGTGTTCCCCCTATTTGGTTGATAGGTATGATGAGCAGGAGCTCTATTATAACCTCTCGGATTAAATTCCGATTGTTGAATAGACTTTCTTGCAACATGTGTATGTTGCTCAGCCATTCTTATTGGTAAAACTGGAATCCTTGCGTGGGAAACATTATTCTTATCCAGTTTTGAGGGATGGTCAGTTTTCCTCTTGGCAGTCTGCTTATCATGTTTTCCAACTGTGTTCGCTTTCTGTCAAGATGCCAGTTAAGTTTTTGACCAGGAACTGGTCTTAACACTCTGATTAACTGGTCTCCAGGAAATTGCCTTTCCTTTTTCCAACGAAGTACCTGAACTGAGTCTTGCTTTTACAAAGCCTAAATAAGTGTCCTCAGTTCCTAAGGTGGGATAATGATAGTTCAGGACTTCCTCCTCAGCTTGATATTCAACATATCCAAGTCCGAATTTATTTGATGGAGGTCTTTGAACACTCAGAATCTCATTCAGGGTCTTTGAGCTTCTTTAGAATGCTCAAGTTTCTTTAGAGAATCAAGTTCTTTTGTCATGCTTTCAAAATCTTTAAACAATTTGACATGTTCTTCTCTTATGTAATTTAATTCTATACTAAGTGATTTATTTCTTTCTAGCTCCTCTGTCAAGATTGAAATTTCAGATTTTAGTGAGGCATTTTCACTAATTAGTGTATCCTTAATTTCATGAGATTTTTTAAGTTCTTTAATAATTTTCTCAATTGTGATATTGTTGGGAAAATATTCCTGAACTATCCTTAGGAGTACATTGTAAAAGGTTGTGTTGGATCAAACCTTAGTAGATGGTCGATCATTGCTAAACCTTAGCATAGCTTAGCAACTTATGTAATGTCCTGTATAGGGTGAATATTGAGTTGTAATAGAATAGGTTGCTTGAAACATTCTCAACAAACATCAGAAAAAACTAGAGAGGAAGAAAGCTAGTGATAGCAGAATGCTGAGGAATCAGCATTTGATAGCACGTCATAGATTGCTAAAGACGTTAGCAATCCGAAGTCAAAGTAGCAGAAGAGCATTTGTTGCGCATCAAATCCAGCAGTATGCTGAAAGATATCCAGCATCCCGTTCCAGAAAAGGCTCGGCAAAGCAAATCTCAACAACTGCTACACCGCCATTCTGACCAACGCGCGAAGACTAGACCTGTCAGAAGTAGGTCGGAAAAGCCTGAACGGAGACAGAAAAGTTGGTAAAAAGCTACCTGCAATTAAGAAACTTAAGAGAACTTGAACAAAAACCCTAAGTTGAGAATAATCTAAATACAAGTAAACGCTACTTTATTCCGCTGCATTTCGTGTGTATATCTTATTGCTACGACGACGACTCTGATCTCAGGGACCAACAAGTGGTATCATAGCAGGAAGTTGAAAAACTGATTGCTTCAGAGTCGCTTAGGACCTAGATCCTAGTTTTCCTTGCGTTTCTTGTATTTGCGTCTTACATAGCTCAGGTAAAGGAAAAAATAATCAAAATGACAAATCACGCTCTTCCAAAGTACAACAAGGATGGATTTGAAACCTGGAAAAAGAAGGCCATGATCCAGTTGCAGAGCATTCATCCAGAGATGAGGGACATTCTCACAGTTGGTCCTATAGAGATCCTGAAGGTTAACACTGCACCACCTGGACCCGTTGGTGGTCCACCCAGACCTAAGATGGTGAAGAAACCCTACGAGGAATGGACTCTTGAAGACAAAAGGAGAGGCCAGCTGCAGTTTATCGCCATGAAACTAATCATGGATTATCTACCTCCTCTGATGTCTGACAAAGCTCTAGACTACAACACAACTAAAGAAATGTGGGAGTACGTCTGTGAATTTTCTCAGGAGATGGAACAAATGAAGCGAAACAAGCTACAAGTAGCAGTGGACAAGTACGAATCATTCGCCATGGTTCCTGGTGAAACCATTCAACTTATGGAAGAAAGATTCAACACAATCATAGGAGAACTCAAAAATGTCGGCAAGACATATGACAAAGGGAAATGAACAACAAAATTATATCCAAGCTCTATCCCAGAAGTGATTGGTTTGTCAAGATGACGAGCTTAAGTGAAAAGGATCTGAGCAACATGCCTACCGCTGAAGTTTTCTCTCAATTAAAGGCACATGAATTCATTATTCAGCAGTCGAAGAAGAATGAAGCTGCTATAGCACACCCAAACGCAACATGTGCTGGAACTCAAGAGGACGTAGCATACTTCGTCAAAAAGGATGGAAACAAATGGAAATCTCCTAGGAAACCGTTCTATAATCAGGAGAGATCAACACCAACAACACCGACAAAGGAGACTCCCTCAACTTCTAACTCAAACAGTGAAAATCAAAAGATTGACGAGTTGGAGGAGCAGATGAAGAAGATACAGAAAATGATTTTGGAAGCAAAGGCCGAAAAAGAGGCAAAAACAACCTCGATACAGCATCCTACTGAGAAAAAGATAAGGACATGTTTTGAATGCAAATCCCCTGATCACTTGAAGCATGATTGTCCAAAAGTAAGTCCTAAAGAAAGAGAACGTTTGCGGCAAAGATTTGAAATACGAGCAGTTCGAGTTGTGACAAAGGCATTGCTGATGCAGACAGAAGTCTCATTTATTCCAGACAATGAAGAGGAATATTACCCCACTGACAAGGAAGAGGAAGCCTTGATGGTCTTTATGGAAAGAATCGTTGAGAATGGTGAACCATCTGCTACTGCTGAGCAACCTTCCGAATCGGCCCTAGGAGCCGACAATCAAGAAGATCAGGATTCAAGTGAGAAGACATCAGGCATGTCAAATGAGTGGATCCTAGACAGTGGTTGTTCTGCGCACATGACTGGAGACGAAGACCTGTTCTCAGATATTCAGAAATCATATGGTCCTTTTGTCGTGTTCGGAGATAACAGCAAAGGAAGAGTACTTGGCAAAGGATGTATAGAGCGCAATGGACTATTGATTGTCAACGTGGCTCTCATATCAAACCTCAAACATAATTTACTAAGCATAAGTCAACTATGCAAAAACGGGTACACAGTATCTTTTATTCATTCAGGTTGTTCTATAGCTGACAATGCTAAAGGAGAAGTAAAACTTCGAGGAATCCGGAAAGGAGGTCTTTATGTTGTCGATTAGCAAAGTGGCCAACAACAATAATGATTTCTAGCTCTGAGCAAAGAAGAAACAACATGACTATGGCACAAAAGGTTAAATCATTTGAATTTTAAAACCATTAACCATATTTCCAGAAACGAGCTTGTCGCAGGTCTACCTGATGACATCACATTTTGTAAGGAAGGAGTATGCAAAGCCTGCTAACGAGGGAAGCAAACCAAAGCCTCGTTCCACTCCAACCCAAAGAAAAATACCACAAGCAGGATTCTTGAATTATTACACATGGACCTATTTGGACCAGTCACTCCACCCTCTATAAGTAAAAAGATATATACTTTAGTGGTAGTTGATGACTATTCTAGGTACACATGGGTTCGCCTGCTCAAAGCCAAAGATGAGGTTAAAATCATCATACCCGAGTTAATTCTTAAGGAGCAAAACAGTAAAGAGGTTATTGTGAAGAGGATCCGATCTGACAATGGAACCAAATTTTGCAATGGAATCCTCATGGATTTCTGCACAGACGCTGGTATAAATCATGAGAGGTCCACTGCTAGGACTCCTCAGCAGAATGGTCTAGCAGAAAGAAGGAATCGGACACTGAAAGAAGCAGTGCGATCTATGCTAGCCGATGCTGACTTACCTGCTAAGTATTGGGGAGAAGCGGTGATGACGGCCTGCTATACGCAGAATAGAAGTTCCATTAACGGCCGATTCAACAAGACTCCCTACGAAGTATATAACGGTCGTAAGCCTAATTTAGATTATCTACGTGCTTTTGGTGCAACATGTTATATCCATAATAATGGAAAGTCGAAACTTAACACTTTTTCACCTAAGTCAGATGAGGGTGTACTTCTTAGATATGGTCACCCTTAAAGAAGACTACTGGAATTGTGGAAATAACATGCAATGTTATTTTTGATGAATCTACTTTAGTGCGCAGAGCTATAAAAGAGATGAAGGAAACCAATCATAAGACTAATGATGTCAATGGTCAATCGACTTTGAACTCTTTCGAAAACTTACGAATTGACCCGACTAAGTCTATGAATGATTGTGATCCAATCCAGACGGGCTCAGCAGGTGACCAAACTGCTGACCAGGCCAGTGATGCCAATGATCATGCTGAGGCCAATCCTCAAAAGGACATCTTTAATCTGCTTGATAACTCAGATGAGGAGATTTCAAATTCTCCTACCGTTGCTGAAGAAGTAGGTGCTACTGAAGATCTTGGCAGAGGAGCTGCTGAGATTCCAGCTGTTGAGATACCTGCTAAAGAAGAAGCTCTTGACCATGACGTTCCTATAGCAGATGCTCCTGTTGCTGAAGGAATTCCTGCTACTGAAGAACAAATTGATAACACTTCAGATGTTGAGGATCAAGCGAATGATGTAGAGAATACCGATAATCAAGACGGAGAAGGAAATGCTGGAGAACCTATCAGACCAGCATGGTTGCGTGCTCATTCCCTAGAAGATGTTCTCGGAGATATTAATGACCCTATTCTTACAAGACAAGGGTCCGCAATGTTTTCTTGCTATCTATCAAGTGAGGAACCAACTAAAGTTGAGGATGCTCTTCGCGATCCAGACTGGGTAAATGTTATGCAAGAGGAGCTTGCGGAATTCTCTCGCAATCACGTATGGGATCTAGTAGATAGACCTGAACATCAGAATGTTATTGGCACCAAATGGGTATTCAAGAATGATGCAGCTAAAAGTTCAATCAAATTAAACCTCTAACTACACAAGAATAATATTTTTCAAATCCAGGTCCTTCCCCGCTTCGCCCGCTAGAATACCGAGATACTATAGCAAAGTCCTATAGCTAGGCATGATACAATCGTTGAGTAGTTTCTAACAATCTAAGCATTCAATTTAAACCTATGCTAACTATATATGACAAACATTGCATTAAACAAACAATCATCAATTGATCACTACTTTCCCCAATCGGTAAACCAAGACAATCAAATACTCAAATTAGGAAGATAGGATGTTGAGATGAGTGTAGATGCAATCAAATTAGGTTGATCATTGATGTAAACACATTTTAATCCCTAAGAGATTGAGCAATCGACCCTACACTCGTTAACCCCTTGTCACGGCGAGCTAACAGTTGATGATCTAAGACTTGCAAACCATCACGTTATTAAGCCCTAGACCACTCCAAATAGTTCGTCAATTATTGCCCTACGACCTAGCACCGCACATGGATTGGAACTAAAATCGTATGAATCTACACTATTCACGACGATTCCGCCCGCGTATTGGTTGCAGCGTTCACATCAACTACCTCCTAAGCTGGCTCTTACCTACACCTAGGAGGTAAGGAACAAGTTCTAGTGCAATTCACGCTCTCAAAGGAAAGTAAACAAACAATTCTCAAACCAAATGATCATGTATCCTTACTCAAATCAACATCCAAAATGAATTAGAACATCATACCTTTCAATTGTACAAATACAAAGTTGAAATCAATTACATCCATTACAATTTGAAAAGTAGAGATTGGAATCTTCCCCAATTGGATTTGTATGCCTTGATCTACCACCTTGATTCTTCACATCTCTTCCAAGGATTGGTATTTAGCTCCTTGATGGGTTTTGGAGAAAGTGGAATTGGAATCGTAGAGAGAATTTCTAACTATATCTAATGAAAAATGATCAAAAGTCCTTCAAATAACTGACTTTGCCCCTTTTATAGGCAAGCAAACAGGGCCTCGGATCGCCCGGTCAAAGTATGGCTCGCCCGATCGTGCTGGAAACCACCACAAATCAGGAGAAAACCGCCCAGGCTCGGCCGGTCGAAGCTGGCTCGGCCGAGCCTGCTCTCTGCTCGGCCTGGCTCGGCCGGTCGAAGTTGGCTCGGCCGGTCGAGCCCTCTGGAAGCCCCGCTCGGTCGGTCCTGCACCCGCTCGGCCGGTCGAGCTCTCCAAACTCCAAACACGTGCGATTTTCCTCCAAAACTCCACCAAAAATGCTCGTTTATGCCCAAAACCTATCCTACACAAATCAAACACACAAAACACGAAAACACAACCAAAATACGACAAAAACATATGATACGGGAGTAAAATAGCCACAAACAAGCATGTGCACACATCAAAATATAGGTCATTTTACGCACGTATCAAAGAATAAGAAGAACAAATGAGGCGTGGTGGTGAGAAATAAAGCACGCCTTGTAGCCAAAGGATATAAACAGTGTGAGGGCATTGACTATGATGAGAAGTTTGCTCCAGTAGCCAGATTGGAAGCAATAAGGTTATTTCTTGCATATGCTGCACAACATGAATTCTAGGCCATGCAAATGGACGTCAAAAGTGCATTCCTAAATGGCGAGCTCAGAGAAGAAGTCTATGTTGAGCAACCCCCAGGATTTGAGAATGGAAACCAAGTCTATAAGCTAAGAAAAGCTTTGTATGGCCTGAAGCAAGCGCCACGAGCATGGTACGGAACATTATCTAAGTTTTTGCTCGATAATGGTTTCAAAAAGGGAAGGATTGATCAAACACTCTTTCGTATTAAAGACAAAGGAAGCATCCTACTTGTGCAAATCTATGTTGATGATATCATTTTTGGCTCAAAGAATCAAGATCTCTGTGATAAATTCTCCAAGCTAATGATGAGCAACTTTCAAATGAGTATGATGGGAAAGATGTCCTACTTCCTTGGACTTCAAGTTCAACAATCCGATGAAGGAATTTTCATTCACCAAAGAAAATACACGCTAGATCTGATTGCTAAGTACAGTCCAGAAAGAACCAAGAGCTTAAGGATTCCCATCAGCAATGCGTGCATAGCAGATCTTGAGAAAGAAGGAGAAGCAGTGAATCCTACTTTATATCGAGGGATCATTTGATCTCTGCTATATCTTACAGCCAGCAGACCAGATATCTCATATGTTGTAGGACTATGTGCTAGATATCAATCTCAACCTAACAAAACGCATCTCGACACAGCAAGGCGAATTATCAGATATTTGAAGTGCACACAAGGCTTAGGAATTTGGTATCCAAGAGCCGACAGTCTAGCTTCGAGTGGTTATTCAGATTCTGATTTTGGAGGATGCAAAATTGATAGGAAAAGCACCAGCGGCACATGTCAATTCCTTGGACATAAGTTGATCAGCTGGTTCAGCAAAAAGCAGCACTCAGTAGCAACATCAACCACCGAAGCAGAGTATGTAGCGGCTGCTAGCTGCTGTCAACAAATTCTGTGGATTCGGCAACAACTTCAGGATTATGACATTTCTCCTAAATGTGTACCAATCTACTATGATAACAACAGTGCTATGTGCATCACAAAGAATCCAGTACATCATTCCAAAACTAAACATATTGATATCCGACATCACTTTATCCGTCATCATCAAGAAAAGAAGGACATTGACATTCAGCGTATATGCACGGAAGATCAAATAGCAGACATCTTTACTAAACCTCTAGCAGAAACAAAATTTAAAGAATTATGCATCAAATTAGGCCTGATGGAATTAGACGTTGCTGTGGATGAATGAGATGCTAGTCTCATTCTTTCTGGTTCTCGTAGATTTCTCTTTATTATCTTTAGCATACGATGAAGGTCTCTGCTAAATGAAGTCTGATAAGATGATTGCAAATGTCAAATACACTTCTAAACAGTCAGCAGATAGATTGTGTCTGCTCAGCAGAATACGTAAGGATAAAGATCGAATCTATCTTTTGTCTTGAGGACTTATGTCAAATATCGTTATGATATGATTATGTTGTACAACTATTCATTTCTGAAAGATGGACATGCATTGCCAAAAGGAACTTCATTACATCTTCAAAAGGAAGGCTATTACATCATCAGTCAAAAGTCAACAAAACAGAAACAGAAAACAGGCCTACTACAGAGTTCCTTTTCTTCAGAAAGGAGGCACAGGCTTGTAGGGATAGAAATCAGCTCCCTGAAGGTTGGATGGTCCGTCAGCAATCTCTGGAAACGATGAGGAGTGGCACATGAAAACTGTGAAAGACCCCCCCACTGCAATGCGGCCATAACTTTCACTGCCACATCATTATCATCCACATAGTATCCATCCAGACCAGGCTCATCAAGAATCAAGTTGTGCCTGATCTCTAAGGTTCTTGGTGGAGAATCCATTAGTGGAGAAGGGAACTTGTTTTTCTTTTGGAAGGAAATATTGCAATTATGAGTCAAGGAAGGACGAAAGTGGTGATGTCTGGATAATCTTGAATGAGGATATTTGTAGAGAAATTGCTCATTATGACGGGAAGAAAGAGAAAAATCTGTCTGAAGATCACAATGATTCGTCTCTTGGAATACGGAACGTCGCGAGTAAAGGAATCGACGTGTATGCATGGAGAGTCAAGTCATTTCAACAATATTAAGTAAGGGTCATTGAAAGGTTCGAGGATCTCATCATCATTACGATTTTTGAACAGAGTCTACAGAGACTCAGCAGAGCTTCGAAAGATGCTGACGAATCTCATGAAAGGTTAGCAGATTCTTCTGTGAATATGGGTGTTGAGACTCACTATCACCAATTAGCATCCTTGGACGGTTGCTAGGTCAGAAGCAACAGCATATCCGGAATCAAGGCGGGATGACTCTAAATTCAAACTTGATGGGACCCGATAAGGTGCATTTAATGTACGCAAACGGCGGCATCAACTGAGGAGACGCCACGTTAGACGCACTTGAGTGTTTCTTGGAGCATGGGAAGCCATATGGAAAGACGTGTTCATTATGAACCGTTGATCTAATCTATTGCAAACTTTACCCCAATCGTTAGATCTCACATTCCAAAGTTTAACCCTACCTTGCTCTGATCACTGTTCATTCTTTTTTCGAAATCCAGAGCAAAATTCCCAATTTTAAAATCTCCAAATTCTTCGAGATTACTCAAAATTCTTTTTCAAAGACATCGCCTCCGACTCCAAAGCCTCATCATCTCAGAAACCCACTTCCCATAAACATCGTTCTGACACCAGTGAACCCCCTCTCTTCAATTTTCCTCCAAATTCTGAAAAACCCTTGCATGCGCGACATGCACCAGGTTTTACTGGCATTCAAAAGAAGGAAGATGTCGACGATTCAATATCATATGGTCCACTAGTTATGATGGCCCGGAAGAAATCGCAGACCGGCCACACAAAGGAGCAAAGGCGTTTAGCTCAAATCATGAAGGATCGCATACTGTACAAACGTCTTGCTGCTGAACATATCCCGGATTGGATAATAGATATCCTTGACAGCAAACAGGTAATTCAATACTTATCCGCTGAACCCATGCATTTTCATCCGCATATGGTCTCTGAATTCTATGCCAGAGCAGTAATGAGTAAGGATGGAAAATCCTTTAAAACCTGTGTTTATGGAAGCATCATTGAAGTGAATGTCGATGTTCGTGCTAAGACTTTTGGTCTTCGAAATAAGGGGGAACGTATATCCCAATACAAAGTAACAGATTATGATGAGATGGAACGGCGTTGGAATTTGTGGAAGAAGCCTGATAAAATAAAGGATAGGAAAGGTCAACTAATTTCATTCAAGGCTGCCACCCCCATTAACGCTCTAAAGGATGAGTTTAAAACTCTTGCTGAATTGGTAATCAAGATGTTCCAATGTGATGCTGGATCATATTCTGAGCTCTCTGCTAAGAAATATGTTGTGATGATGGCTCTCACGGACAGAGTAAAGGGCAATTGGGCAGAATTTTTCTTCGAACGTTGGGCAAAGCACGCCAGGAAGAATGATCACATGTCTGTAGATGGAATATTCTCATCGAATGTTAACTTTGGATTGAAAATAAGCAAATTTCTGGAGATAGTCATACACCCCACGAAAATTGATCAAGGCGTGAAGTTACTTCCCACTGATATTATTCCTGTAACAAGGAAGGAAGCCAACCCTCTTGACTTCAAGAAACCAAAAAGGTTGACTGGAAAGTCCAATGTCGACAAAGATAAGCCTACTTCAGATGAGGAAGTCGACGAACGATCGTTAGGACACCAGGTGCTGCAGACGACATCACCTGTCATAGCGGTCCTGACTAAGAATGTTGAAACAGAGCAGTGCTTTCTGCAACTTGAGGACATTGTAACCCTCAGTGATATGCCTACTGAAAGGATAGAAGAGATTATGGAAAAGAAAGCAGCGGAACAGCCACCGCTCGTGATTGGTCTACTTGCTCTTCCAATTTCATCTGAACAACAAACAAGGGTTGTGCCAACAGAGAAAAAGAGATCTACTCGTCAACGACTGTTCAAAACTGCTGAACTCCAGGAAATCTAAGAAGCCAAGAAGAAAACAGCTGCTGATCAAGCTGCTGCTGCTAAGGAAAAGGAGATTGACCCACCCTTGTCCTCTAAAAGTTTTGAGGATCGTGTCAAAGGCATACGTGAAACTAAAAGAAAACGTGTTGCTGCAAAGAAAGCACAAGAAACTAAAGAATACAGAAAGGAGATAGAAAGAATTACATTTGAAGGAAGAGATTTGAATTTTGAACGGATAAAGCAATCTCACGACGAGCGACAGGCTCAAAAGAAGATTGCTAGTGCAACATCCAACGAGGAAGCTGCTCAAGAATTGAGCAGAGCAGCAAAGAAAGGCAAGACAATAGTAGACTCTACTCAGAAAGGGAAAGAGGTGGAAATTCTTGTTGAAGTAAGTAAAACTACCGAAATAACACCTGAAGAAGACGGCATGACTGATGCAGAGCTAGATAAGATGATCCACTCTAGCGCTTTCAATGCTAAGGAACACTCCAAAGGCAAATAGGTTCAGATTTGTGAACCAACCGACGAACCCCATAAAGGCGATAGTTCAGAGGAGGATGTACCACACAACGCAACAGATGCTATACCTCCCAGGGATAAGGATATAGGGTCGTCAGGAACCACAAAGGAGATCGCAGACACGAACATGTCTACTGAAGAGCCTGCTGCAGAGGAAAATGTTGTTGAGTCTGGAAAGGAATCGTCCGCTGAGGATATGACTCATACAATTGCTGAAGATTCTACTGTAGCTGAAGTAATCATGTTGGACACTGCTGAAGAAGTCCATGTTGCTTAGGAGACAACAGTCGCTGCTGATAATAAGGATCACACATATGATACGATGGAATAGGACGTCTCCTCTGCTGGATTCTTGAATGAGTCCACCTGCTCATCAGAATATGATTCTGAGGGGGAATCTAATGAGGTATTTGATGCCAAAACTCTTAGAAAATACCCCACCTTGAGGAACGAACAATTGAGGATCCCATTTCATGGATTACGTGGCAAACTCTTTCGCTCTAGAAGAGTAGATCAATGGTGCGCATCTGTCTCGCTTGAAGATGATGAGAATGCTGATCTGCGAGATTGGAGTGATGAAATCTTAGCATTTGTGGATCAAGAGGTCAATAGGGACGTTACCGGGGTCTTCTATGTTGAAATTGATGAAGGAACAGACGAAGGCAAGGTGCTTGGTAAACAATTCCGATGATGGAAAACATATGATTACATTATGCATGAACTTTGTTTTGAAGTTTGAATGATTACCATTGCAAGGAAAGGCCTCAACTTCTTGCGTTCCGAAGAATTATGGGCAAACGAATGGATGGATCAGCCCTCCTGCACAAAACAATAAACCAATCAACAAGTGATTGCAAGACTGAAAGCCATCCGTGCCCACAGAAAATTCTCCGCATCCCAGTCGCTGCCCCGATCACAGTTTGCTCCAGTTAAGAAGTCTATAGCACATATACAGCTAACCAAAAACAAAGGGCTGCAATGGATGCTTATCAGAAAAGAAAAGCTGCTTATGAGGAGAAGCTGCGAGTTAGAAGCCTAGAACTAGCCGCTCTTGAACAGGCAAAGGAAGAAGAGGCTAAGAGACAGGACTATCTCAAAATGATTAATTTTCAGAAAGACTATTCTAGAGCTGCTATCTCACTTCAAGCTTCTGAAGCTCAAGGTTCTGCTTCAAATCCCGATCAGGATGTCGTGAGTGATTCAATGGAAGTGGATACCAATGTGGTTACTGAAGCTACCACCCAAAGAATTGAAGTCGTTGTCCCAGAATCTGCAATCAAAACAGTAGAAGGAGAAGTTGGTGAAATTACTACCACAGCAAACGCTAATGAAATGGTTATTTACAACATTCCCATTGCTGCTGAACCGGTACAAGTGAGTTTTCAATCTCTTGTCAACATATTCCACAACGCACTACATCAACGCGACATTCAGCAAGCCAGATTCAATGAAGAAGTCCTAAAAGAGGTTGCTGATGTACGAGGAGCAAACTCTGAAGTTAAAACCTCTGTCTCTGAGGTTCAGCAAAAGGTTGGTCAAGTTACTGAAAAAATCACACATGTGGAAGAAACCGTCTCTACGGTGCAGACAAATGTGGTGACTCTCCGCGTAGATCTTGATGCACACAAGTCTTTCTCCGCTTCTGTTTTGGATGCGCTCAAAGAGGGGGAAGAAAGAAGGATCGTTGAACAAGCAAGGGTGAAAGCAGAGGAAGCTGAGCTTTTGCGGAAAGAAAAAGAGTTTGAACGTACAATGATGGAACGAAGGATGAAGCTAGAAGAACAACAGAAAGCAGAACAACGAGCACGTATCGAACAGATGGAGAAACATATAGCCATGACAATGAAGAAGGTGGAATCTCTTGAGAAGCCAAAACCTCCACCAGACACCCAGAACTAAGGTCACCCTCATCTGTCACTATTTTTTTTTTTGTTGTGATTCTGAGAACTGATTTCACTGAACTTGTAATTGCAAAATCATATATTAAATCATCAGAATCATGACAAAATCTTACTGTCTAAATTCTGATTTTCCGAGTGCGTACAATAGTTGAAATACACTCTCTGTGTGATAGGCCAAAAATGTTTGTTGAATGATTTACTTGTAATATTTTAAGGAGAAATGTACTTAAAATAGAAGTTTTTTGCTAAGGACTTAAAGCAAGTAAGATTCTGAGATAGTTTGTCTAGAAATTTCCTTGTAACTCAGAATTTTTCGATGCTAAGTCTCAGCAATCCTTAGTAAGCTTTGATCGCACAAAAAAGAGGGAAATTGTTGGGAAAATATTCATGAACTATCCTTGCGAGTACATTGTAAAAGGATTTGTTGGATCAAACCTTAGGTAATGGTCGATCATTGCTGAACCTTAGCATAGCTTAGCAACTTATGTAATATCCTGTATAGGGTGAATATTGAGTTGTAATAGAATAGGTTGCTTGAAGCATTCTCAGCAAACATCAGAAAAAGCTAGAGAGGAAGAAAGCTAGTGATAGCAGAATGCTGAGGAATCAACATTTGATAGCACGTCACAGATTGCTAAAGGCGTTAGCAATCCGAAGTCAAAGTAGCAGAAGAGCATTTGTTGCGCATCAAATCCTGCAGTATGCTGAAAGATATCCAGCATCCCGTTCCAGAAAAGGCTCAGCAAAGCAAATCTCAACAACTGCTACACCGCCATTCTGACCAATGCGCGAAGACTAGACCTGTCAGAAGTAGGCCGGAAAAGCCTGAACGGAGACAGAAAAGTTGGTAAAAAGCTACCTGCAATTAAGATGAAAGATTTGTTGTGTCTAAACAGAACTGCCGACTCAAGTTTCGAATAGCCAACTATAAAAGGCAAGTCAAAGGAAGATACAAAGGGCGAAAAAGTTGCTCACTCTCTAACGCAAATACACTACGAAAGATTCCAAAAAGAATATCTTGAGAGCAGTTCAGTTGAAAGGCATAATACAGAGACATTGAAAAGCCTTCAACATCTTGAGTGTCTCACTATACATCTGACACTCATCTGAGAGATTCTTGAGTTGATTCAAGAATCTTCAATTATTGGGATCACTTTCTTTATAGGAAGTATCCAGCAGTCAATTTCTCGAGAAGGAATTGATTAGGACGGGCACTGAAACCAAAAAACAAGGACAGTTCGGAAGGAACTTTAAACTCTTCCACAGGTGGTAAAAGCGAGTTTTACGAAGGTGCGCCCTTGACTCAGCCGGAGCCACACCTGTGAGGTTCGGAGTATCGGATGATAGCCGTGAAGTAGACAGACCAAACGTTGGGTGCATGCTTTACAGGAAAGGCAATTCTTTGTACACTGTATACTTTCTTAGTGAAACTCTTAGTGATTCGGCTAAGGAGTGGACGTAGATCATTTGATCGAACCACTATAAATCTTGTGTTCTCTTACTGGTTACTGTTTTATTACTTTACTACCACAGTGATTTAAACCTAGCAACAAAGTTGCTAGAGTATAACTGCAGGAAGAAACTTAAGCGAACTTGAACAAAAACCGTAAGTTGAGAATAATCTAAATACAAGTAAACGCTACTTTATTCCGCTGCATTTCGTGTGTATATCTTATTGCTACCACGACGTCTCTGATCTCAGGGACCAACAAATATCTTCTGAACTAGAGTAACATGTTTCAGAATGTGTATCAAGGCATAAGGAAACATTAGGTGTGGGCAGGTTAGTTCTTACCAGTATTTTGTGGTTTTAAGCATTTTCTTCTTCATTGGTAACATCTCCATTTATGGCTGCCATGAAAGCGAGAAATGCTTCCTCTTTCTTTTCATCTTCGGATGTGTAGTAGCCATCATCATGGTCTGGTACGTTTGGCACTTCTGTTCTGGTGAGCATTGCTTGGGCAACAGCTCTGGATGCTCTCTTCTCGAACAGTTTCTTCAGTCTATCTCTCTCCTCCTGAGAGACTTGAGGGCATTCATACTTCAGGTGGTCAGGGGAGTTGCACTCGTAGCACGTACGCGGTTCTCTCTTGATGAACATTTGCTCACTTGATTGACCTTCCTTCTCCTTGCCTTTAGCCTTCTCAAGAAGTGCAGTCAGGTTCTTTAACTACTCTTCCAGTTTGGCAACTGACAGTTCAGTTTCTGTTTTCTGAACTGTGTTGGAGGTGGCTGGTGAGATTTGATGGCCAGTTTTCTCAAAGTAGACTGGCCTTTTTGAATGCCTTTGGAGTTCTCTTTTTACGAAGAATGTTGCATCAACATCGGTTGCTGAACTTGGAGTTCGAGCAGCTTCATTTTTGTTCACCATCTGTATGTCCCACTCATGGGCTTGAAGTTCATCGAACATTTCTTTAGTGGACATTTTTTAGAGATCCATGGCCTTCAGACTGGTGGTTTTAACAAACCAGTCTTTCTTTGGCAGTCTTGAAAGAACATTAGCTTTTAGGTCTGCTATTTTTTCTTCTCTTTCGAGGTTCTTTATCTCACTGACGATGGTATTAAATCTTGCCTCCATCGATTTGATTGATTCGACGGGTAGCATTTGAAATGATTCATATTTTTCCACGGCTATTTGCTTCTTGTTACACTTCATCGTATCTGTTTCTTTTGTGAGATTGTTGATCCAGTCCCACAGTTCTTTGGCAGGGTTATTCTCCACGGCTGCATCTTGAAGGTAATCTGGGAGAGATTGTAAAATTATCTCCTGTGCGATGAATTCGACCTGGTGACGTTTCTTGTCTTCAACTGTCCATTCCTCCTTTGGCTTGTCTATGTATTCGACACCGCCTGGCTTGTCTGGTGTCTCAAGAATGATTTTGGTTGTTTGAATCTTCAAAGGACCCTTTTCCCGGATTTCATCCATCTCTAGATGTTGAGCTCTTAGTTGAATGAGACACTTCTTCTTCCATACTTCAAACCTCTCTAGATTGTACTTGGGAATACTCGTATGATTTATCATTCTCTAGCAATACTCTGCTCGCTAAAACACACTAGATAAACAGTTACAGTGTAAGGAACTACAAATCTGGTCTTAAGCGACTCAAAACAACACAGTCTTGAATGACCGACCTGCGCTGATACCACTTGTTGGTCCCAGATCAGAGTACAAACAATGTGCAGTGGAAGTAATTAAACAATGAATTACACTCTAAGTATGAATATAGTTCAGTTGCTATCACAATTCGTAGCTGACAGTTTTGATTTGAAATATAGCTTATATTAGGCAGCAGATTAGTTAGCAGTTTTACAGTTCAAACAGTTTGACAGTTTATACACTTCAATACTTACGCAGTAAGTATTGAAGGTTTCAAAATATCTAGTAAACTGTAAAGTGCAGAATGTAAATCAAAACTATAAACGACACAGGATATTATAGTGGTTTGGAGCCTAAAGTCCTACGTCCACTCTTCGGATATCAGTTCCGATAATTCACTAAGTTATGAAGATACAATCCTCACGATCTATAGCCAGCTGCTGCAGAAACCTCTGTCCACAGCAAGATGGATCACTCGCCCAGGTAGTTGCTCTTCACTCCGTCTTCAGTCTGTCGAAGCAATTACGTCTTCTTTGTAGACCGGCTCGAAGTTGGACTGAGGACAAACCTCCCTTTTCCTTCTTCGGTAAGGTTGGATGATTTTGTTCTTCCCAGAACATCAGTTGTTTGGCCGTAATAACCTGCTCTTCCTTTGCAAAGACCAGGCAGCTATGTTCTTACGAAGACAGTAAGAACGCCTAGATACTAGATTAATTCTGCTAACTTAATCATAGTAATAGCAACGTAGCACAGTGAATCTCCTACGATATCGTAGCAATGAATGCAGTGAGCTCAATAAGAGAACTACGGCAGCGAATGTCTTCTCCCTTGAAGGCGTGTAATACTTTTCTTCAGATTCACGCAAGAGACAGTGAATAGAGATTCAACGTTTGTAGATAATTGAGCAAAGAGATATAGATTTTGGAAAAGGATTTTAAGTCTCTGTTGATCCTGCTATTTATAGGTGATCCACCAAAAAATAGCCGGTAGAGACATTGGAGATGGTGTCCAATCACAATCCATACTCTTCTGAAAAATTGCTTGTCACTCTGCTTTTTCTGCTACAAGGTACTTCTTTTCAGTGCAGTTTTTACTTGTGTGTCAGTCGCAGCTTCATATCTGTCTGACCTTTTTCATTAGCCAGTTTGGTGTTCCCTTGCTTCTTGTTCGACATCTTATCATGTACACATTTCCTGATGCAAAACTATCTTGTTGTTAAAACTGCAGACTCCTCTTAGCAGTTTATTTGTGAAAACCGTATCCACAGTTTTTGTAACCTTGCTCTGCTCGTCTTCTCTTCTTAGTCCAGAAAATTTTTATCTGAACAATCTCTTCTTCAAACTGTTCCACAATTTTGTTGACTTCCTTCTTCCTGGACTATTACAACTCGAATATCCTATACAAGGATTACATGAGCTAATAACTCAAAGTCCAAGACTTTGGTATTTAGTTTTGACACATAAAAATATCAAATTAAGGTAGGATTTCTACATCAATACATAACATTAGCCTTGTGCTCTATTACCTTAGCAATTTTGTAGGGACCGTCCCATTTAGGAGCTAGTTTTCCTGCGCTGGATTCATTGGCATTTTGGAACACTTTTCTTAGCACCAGGTCTCCTTCCTGGAAGCTTTTAAGCTTGAGTTTTTTTATTATAGAACCTCTCGACTTGTCTCCGTCGTTGGGAAATCTTTGTTGCAACGTCATCCATTATTTTGTTTATGATCTCCAGGTTGACCTGGAGATGCTCGCTATTGGTTTGTTCATTAGAGTGTTCCACTCTTGGGCTGTGGGCGATAATTTCTACTCGTGATACCGTTTCTATCCCGTATGCTAATGAGAAAAGAGTTGCGACAGTGGCGGTTCTCGTGGTGGTGTGGTAGGACCATAGTACAGTCGGGAGTTCTTTTACCCATCTTATGATGTACAGGTTTAGCATCTTCTTTAGGGTGTCGATCACCGTCTTGTTCATTGATTCTGCTAACCCATTAGCCTTGGGGTATCATGGTGTGGAAATTGTGAGTTGGTTCCCGTAGGTGTTACAGAATGTTTGCATTCTGTCGCTAGTGAACTGTCAACCGTTGTCCGTGCGAATCTCTTTGGGTATCCCCAAGAAAAATATCACGTGCTTCCACATGAATTTGATGACTTCTAGGTCTTGGGTTTTTCCAAGGCTTCTCCTTCGACCCATTTAGTGAAGTAGTCCGTCACCATAAAGATATGGTCATTTTATCCCGTTTCTTTTGGAAAGGGACCAACCATGTCCATTCCCACACCATGAACCGCCAAGGTGTGATTGATGCATGGAGAGGTTCCGTGCTTTAGTCAATTGATGCTTCAACGTGCTAACAGCTGTCGCATTGTCTGACATGATTGGCGGCGTCTTTCTTCAATGTTAGCCAATAAAATCCGGCCATGAGTACTTTGTGGGCCAGGGAACGAGCCGCAGCATGGTTTCCGTAATCGTCTTCATGTATTTCTGCTAGAGCGAGTTCAATTTTGGGGGGCGCGATACACTTGAGGAGTGGTCCCTCGAACAATCATCGGTATAAGTTATTTCCATTCAACGTGAATCGGGTGGCCATCCTCTCGATTTTGATGGCCTCATTCCTGTCGTCTGTGGTGAATTCTCCTGATAGTTGTTGGATCAGTGGGATCCTCCTATCATCCTCGTTCTGGTCGACGGGTGCGATATGATGCTGTATGGTGACAGATGGTGATGGCAGCCATACTTCGAGGATCGGTCAGTTGTTCGGAGTTGAGCTAATGGTGGTCAGGTTGGCTAGGGCGTCTTCTTAGATGTTTGATTCGCGTGGGATGTGGTGGAGATCCCACTCGTCCATCTTGGTCTTGAGCTCTTCCACTACTGTGTGGTATAGCTTCAGTAGGGCTTCTTTCATGGCGTAAGTCCCATCTAATTGGTTGACGATCAGTTGGGAGTTGCTCTCAGCGCATATTTTGCGAGGCCCAAGTTCTAAGACCAACTTCATTCCTTGGACGAACGCCTTGTATTTTGCTTCGTTATTAGTTGTCGGATGGATCGTTTGTTGTTTTCCCCTTGCGGGTCTGTTAGATCTATCCCATCCCCATTCTTGTTTATGATGCTGGCGCTGTTAATTTTTAGAGACCATAGACCGGAGTTGGAATCTGCCTGTGTCATTGCGGCGACTTCGTTTTCCATTTTAAGTTGCAGATTAGTGGAGAAATCAGCGACGAAGTCCTCTAGTACTTGCGATTTGATAGCAGACCTTGGCTCATATTGAATTTTGTAGCCTCCAACCTCCAAGGCCCATTTGAGCAGTCGGTCTGATAGGTCGGGCTTTGACAGTACTGCTCATATCGGATAGGCCGTGATTACTTTGATAGGATGTACCTCAAAGTACGGGCATAGCTTTCGGGAAGCATTTACAAGTGCGAGTGCGAGCTTCTCAAGAGCTGTGTAGAAATTTTTGGCGACCAACAGGGATTTGTTGGCATAGTGCACAAGGTGCTGCTTACCATCGACCTCTCGTATTAGGACTACTTCGAAGGCGTGATCGGACACTGATAGATAGAGTAGGAGGGTCTTGCCGTTGCATGTTTAGAGAGTAGCAGTGAGCTTGCGAGGTAGGGTTTTAATTACTCAAGCGCTTTTGCGCACTCCTCGCTCCATTCAAAACATTTTCCCTTTCGGAGCATGTTGAAGAATGAGTGTGTGCGCTTGGAGTACCGCGAGATAAAGCAGCTGAGTGCGGCGAGATGCCCGAGTTTCTGCACCTCCTAGGGGTTTTTGGGTGTTCTATGCTTTGAATGGCTTTGATTTGTGTGGGATCTGCTTCTATCCTTCTTAGGGTCATGATGTGCCCTTGGAATTTACTAGAGTACACCCCGAATGATCACTTTGTTGGGTTCAGCTTCATGTTGTATTGCTCGAGTGTCTGGAATGCTTCCTCAAGATGGACCATGTGGTCTTGGGATTCTAGAGATTTGATGAGCATGTCGTCAATGTAGACCTCCTTGGTTTAACCGATCTTATCCTTGAAAATAGAGTTGATGAGGCGTTGGTAGTTGGATTCGGCATTTTTTAATCCGAATGGCATCACTTTGTAGCAGTAGATACCTTGGCATGTGATGAAAGGAGTCTTCTCCTGATCATTGGGGTGCATTTGCATCTGATTGTACCCTGAGAATGCGTCTATGAAGATGAGGAGCTTGTAGCTTGTAGTTGCATTGACGATGGCGTCAATGTGCGTCAACGGGTAGGGATCTTTGGGACAGGCCTTGTAAAGTCCGTGAAATCGTTGCATACGTGATTTTTGCCATGTTTCTTCTTCAATGCGACTACGTTGGCCAGTCACGTAGGATAGTTCACCTTTCGTACGGATCTAATGTCGATGAGCTTTTGGACCTCTTCATTTAAGGTCTAAATCATTGTCTGTGGAAAACTAGTCTTCTCTACTGGACAGGCCTACAACTAGGATCGACCTACACTTGGTGCGTGATGACGGCCAGGTCTATCCCTTTCAAGTCGCGAAGCGACCAGGAAAACACATAGATTTTGCACCGGAGGATACTTGTGAGTGCATTCCGAACATTTGGGGCGAGCTCCGACCCGATGATGGTTGTCCGTGCTGGATTTGATTCGTGAATGATGATTTCTTTTAATTTCTTCACCTTGGGTTGAGTTGCAGGGGTTGTTTGCTCGTCATGTTGCTCGGCGAAGACGTCTCTGAAGCTATCATAGTAGCAGTCTCTTGAGGCTTTTTGCTCCCCCTTGATGGTCTGAATTCCCCTAGGCATCGGGAATTTCAGGACCTGATAGTATGAGGATGGGATCGCCTTAAGCTCGTGGATCCAAAGTTGCCCCAGGATCGCATTGTGTGTTGATATTGCATCGTGATATCTGCAAAAAGCAGTGAGTAAATAATAATTTTACACCCTAAGGTGGTCGATCCCACAGGGACTATGCAACGAACTATCCAAAGTACAGCCACAATTTCTAGAGCATAGAAGTTTGAGGGTTTTGAAAAAGGGATTTTTGTTTTGGAATTTAAAGATGGCAATGCGATAAAGTAAAGGGTTTAAAAATAATTAAAGGGAGCACAGATCCTAGGGCAGATAATCTAATCATCAACATGCAATTTCAATCAACTCAGCCATGGGGAAAACATCAGATTTTAATGGATTAAATTCCTTGGTCTGTCAATTTAAATCCTAGATTACTAAATAGTGACTTTATACTCTCGGTCTCAAAAACACCAATTCAGTTAATCTCAATAATTATCTTATTAATTCCTATGCAAGTTTTTTCCTTTTAAGATAGAAAACAAACATATTTAATTCTCTCTTCCTATTAACAATTTTCACCTCTCGGTCCTTCAATTGATAACTTTAAACCTAGACTTAAATTCACCTCTCGGTCCATCTTTTAATCTAGATTATTAAATAAAATCAGAGAATTAAACCATGCCATAAGAGTTTATTTTTATTATGCATGCATCAGAAAAAATAAATCATAACCCTAGAACCTGTTAGGGTTCTAGCCACAAAACATGACTAGAAATAAATCAAACATATTATCAATTAACTTACAATTGCAATAGGAACCTTCAATGTCTTGAAAAACTCCAAAGCTCAATGTAAAATCCAGAAATTAAAGTCTGAAATTCGTGAATAATTCGTGAATAATTATAGAGTATTTATAGAGGAGCTAAAATATCTAAACTAGGTATTAGGCTAAAATTGCAAAAATTGCCAAAACAGGCCAAAATCTCCATGTCGGGCTTGTGTGTCGATCGACGGGGAGCCTGGCGATCAACACAAGCATCAGGTCAAAATTCGGGCTCGCCTTCATGTCGATTTCCCTTTCCGGCCTCCGTGTCGATCGACAAGGAGCCTGTCAATCGACATGCCTACAAAATCCTTCATGTCGATCGACAGGGATCCTGTCGATCGACATGCATGCATGTGTCGAGCCTCTTTGCTTCTGCCTTGCTCACGATCGACGTCTGGCCTCTGTGTCGATCAACATGCACTACGTCGATCGACATAGAGCTCCTGCTTCAGATTTTTGGCTTCGACTTCCAACTTGGTCGACTTCTCGTGCGTCAATCGAAGTGGCAACTATGTGTAACTCGGCTATTTCATGATTTCACCTCTTTTTTCCCTAAATACCTGAAAAAACTCACCACGAAGGGCATAATATCCTCTAAAACAATCTCATGCACAGTAATAAGTAATAACCTAAACAAATTGCACTTAAACAATGGAGAAAAATATAGATAAGTGAGTATAAATATGAGCTTATCAAACCCCCCAAACTTCAATGCTTGATTGTCCTCAATCAAAGAAGAGAAAGAAAAGAAATCTCAAGTTTTTGAAAGTGCAATGCCTCACAAGATTCATCACAATCAAGAATCGTCATTCCACATCACACAAGCAATTTGAAAACTTCGAAAGACTCACAAGGAAGTGTATCGCTCATTCACACAAGTGTTTTGGTTTCAATGAAAGCACTCACAACATGTATGAAGAAATTTCTACCATAAGCTTGCAAAAGTTCTAACATCTCCACTGCTCAAATGTGCACACAAATCAAGAATCAAAAAGGACTTTAATAAGGTTCTAATGAAGGCTTTTTGTGAAAGGTAGAGAAATATGACCAAGTGACTCAAAATCAACTAAGTGCGTCCACCTCATCAATCTTAATTCACCCTCTTATGAACATCTACCCTTCTCCTCAAATTTTAAAATTCAAATCAAGAATCTCTTCTTTTTTCTTTCTTTTTTTTCTTCAAGCTCTCTTTTTTTTTTTCTAGAGCCCAACCTTCTTTTGTATACCACTTAAACATTCTTATCCTCTTATAATTCTTGTTCCACCTCAACTTATAGACAAGAAGAAATCTAAAATCTCACTCATAGACAAGTACAGAAACCAAGGACTCAAAGGTTACTTATGAACAATATGAATCAATCTACCTTTTATTTCACTCAACTCTTATAAACAAGAAACAAATCACCTGTTTATAGTACTTCTCATAGACAAGATGGACTACAATGCTTCTCTTAACTCATAGACAAGAAAGAAAAATAACAGGCTCAAAGGGGCTTAACTAAGGATAAATTTTTATAAGGGACAATGTTTGGGATGATTTGGCTAACAAAGACGGCCTAAGATCATTTTCTATCATTATGCACACTATGTAGTCTTGAAACAAAACAGAAGCAAGTTCTTGAGAAATAAAAACATACATGCGAATCTCACATGAACTAATAAGGCTCAAATCTCACTTGGGTTCAAAAATTCTTCATTAGTCAACTTCAATCCACTCAAACATCATGCAAGTGTAAGTTTTAATTAGACTCTATCATGCAGTATTCAACATTCATAGGCAATCAACCACAAATGAAATCAAATCAAACTCATCCTCAATCAATTCCAATCTCAAAATTAGCTCAAGTGGGTTCATGACTCAAAAAAATTTTCCTCACATTTTATCCATATTTTTTCTAGGCAAAAATTAAATAAACACACCAATTCAAATAATGCAATAAAAAAATAAAGCAAGTAAAGGATAGATAAGTTTGAATTTCTTGTCCACATCTCCCCAAACTTCTTTCGAACTCGGAGAGTTAGAAAAAGTTTGAAAATCAGACAAGAAACAGAACTTGTACCTGACTGTTGATCTCAGACATCAACTTTTTTATCCACCGAAGGAATCAGCTCATCGCTACGATGTTTTGGGGCTGCTAGCACTCTGTGTCGATCGACAGGGGGCCCGTCGATCGAGATAGAGGTAAATCCTCCTGTTTAGTTATTTTTTTTCGAAAATAAAACAAAAATATTGCAAAATAGAAATTCAGAAATAAAGTGAAACACACCAACGGAAAGAAAAATGATAATTCAAAAGAAAACAACGGAAATTGAAATGAAAGCATGTAAAAGTTGGGTTATCTCCCAATAGTGCTTTAGTTAACCTTGCAACTCGACGGTACCTCTTTTCAGAACCACGGCGGGCTAGAGCGCACTCGCCTTCATTTGGAATCCACCATATAGACCCACCGATCTTGGATGACAGCAGTGAGCTCAGGTTGAGACGGTGTAATTAACAATTTTGCCAACTCATTCCCTCGCTCTCATAGACTGCTTGGTCTTCTTTGAACTCTTCACTTGCTTCCTCTTCCTCCTCTTCATCTTCAATGGAGGTGATTTTGTAGCATTCTGATTGCTACCGACTTTTTTCGAGCTTGAATGTGATCTTTTCCTCATTTGCTCGAAGAGTGATCTCTCCACTACGGCAATCAATCAAAGCAGCACTTGTGTCTAAGAATTCCCTGCCCAAGATGAGGGGTGTGCTGCCATCTTCCTTCATGTCCAAGACTACAAAATCTGCAGGAAAAATTAGATGATCCACACGAATGAGAACATCCTCAAGTATACCTTTGGGGCGAGACACAGATTGGTCTGCCATCTGCAAAGTGATTGTATTCGGCCTCAACTCTCCAATCTTGAGGCGCTGTAAGATAGAAAAGGTCATCAGATTGATGTTGGCTCTTGTGTCGCACAACACCTTTGGAAAAGAAATCCCCCCGATCTCAACTAGAATGGAGAAGCATCCTGGATCACTTCTCTTGACTGGAAGTCTCTTTTGAAGAATTATGTTGCACTGCACATGAAGTCTGACTATTGAGTTCTCCACAAAATTGTTCTTTTCGCTCATGAGCTTCCGGAGATACTTCATGTAACCTAGAATTTCAGACAAAGCTTCAATCAAAAGTAAGTTAATGCTCACCTTCTTCAAGTTCTCTAGGAAGAGAGAGAACATGGAATCCTCCTTCTGCTTGGCAAAACGCTGAGGAAAGGGCATCGGACATGGTCTCGAAGCTTTGGAACTTGAGGAATTGTGTTGAGGAGGCTGCTGTGTCGACTGGACCTGAATTGTGTTGTTCTGACCTCCCTGTCGATCGACATGGGGTGTGTCTATGGACACACCCATTGCAGTCCTCTGAATCGAGCCCTCATCATCACCTGAATCGACCTTCTCATCTTATCCTCTATTTTGATTGACGGGTATTTCGATCGACAGGCTACCTGTTGATCGAAATAGAGGATGATTCTACGCACAATTTCTCCTTCTCCCCCCAAACTTGCTTTGGGGCATGCTCAGGCCTGAGTAGCTGGTTCTGGATCTCAGCTTCACAGCTTTGCAGTCCTTTTGGTTCTTTGGATTCGCCTCGGTGGTGCTTGGCAGCATTCCGGGAGTGTGTTGCGCACCAAGTGAGGTGGCAATCTGACTAACTTAAGTCTCGATGATCTGCACGTGATTTCCAAGTCGATTCACCTTGGTTTTCACTCCTGCCACAGGGACTGAGCAACGAACTATCCAAAGTACTAGCCACAATTTCCAGAGCATAGAAGTTTGAGGGTTTTGAAAAAGGGATTTTTGTTTTGGAATTTATAGATGACAATGCGATAAAGTAAAGGGTTTCAAAACAATTAAAGGGAGCACAGATTGTACGGCAGATAATCTAATCATCAACATGCAATTTCAATCAACTCAGCAAAAGGTAAAACATCTTATTTTAATGGATTAAATTCCTTGGTCTGTCAATTTAAATCCTAGATTACTAAATAGTGACTTTATCATGTCGGTTTCAAGAACACCAATTCAGTTAATCTCAATAATTATCTGATTAATTCTTATGCAAGTTACTTCCTTTTAGGATAGAAAACAAACATATTTAATTCTCTCTTCCAATTAACAATTTTCACCTCTCGGTCCTTCAATTGATAACTTTAAACCAAGACTTAAATTCACCTCTCGGTTCATCTTTTGATCTAGATTATTAAATTAAATCAGAGAATTAAACCGTGCAAGAAGAGTTGATTTTAATTATGCATGCATCAGAAAAGATAAATCATAACCCTAGAACCTGTTAGGGTTCTAGCCACAAAACATGACTAGAAATAAAGCAAACATATTATTAATTAACTTACAATTGCAATAGGAACCTTTAATGTCTTGAAAAACTCAAATGTAAAATCCAGGAATTTAAGTCTGAAATTCATGCATAATTATAGAGTATTTATAGAGGAGCTAAAATATCTAAACTGGGTATTAGGCTAAAATAGAAAAAATTGCCAAAACAGGCCAAAATTCGGGCTTGCCTTCATGTCAATTTCCTTTTCCGACCTCCATGTCGATCGACAAAGAGCCTGTCGATCGACATGCCTGCATGTGTCGAGCCTCTTTGCTTCTGCCTTGCTCACGATCGACATCTGACCTCTGTGTCAATCGACATGCACCACGTCGATCGACACAGAGGTCCTACTTCGGGTTTTTGGCTTCGTCTTCCAACTTGGTCGACTTTCCGTACGTCAATCAAAGCGGCAACTTTGTGTAACTCGGCTCTTTCATCATTTCACCTTTTTTTAGCCCTAAATACCTGAAAAACTCACAACGAAGGGCATAACATCCTCTAAAAACAATCTCATGCACAGAAATAAGTAAAAACCTAAACTAATTGCACTGAAACAATGGAGAAAAATATAGATAAGTGAGTATAAATATGAGCTTATCACATCGACAACCTGGAATTTCACATCGAGGTTTAGACGTCCACAGTACACAGGCGAGGTGATTTTTCCTACTGTCAGTTGTTGATCCCCGTTGAAACGGTAGATTTTCATGGTCACTGGCTCTAACCTATTGATAGGGATCGGTATTTCCTTCAAGGTTTGAAGGAACAGAATGTATGGCGAGCTGCCATTGTCGACGAGTAACCTTTTCACTTGGCGGTTAGAGATGAGTAAGGAAATGATAAGTGTGTCATGGTGAGGATGGACGAGGTCGGGCGCATCGTCGTAGGTGAACTCGATCGCCTCAAACAAGTGTTCTTGTTTAAAGTTAGCGTTCGGGGCCCCTTGTCTAGGGCTCGCCGGGCTCTCTTTGCTGTTGAGCGCAACTTGCCGCTTATTTCTAATCCTCCCAAGATAACATAAATTGTGCGCTCAGTCTGCGGCGGCTAATTCTGGGGATCCGCTTTCCCGCTCGGGTTTACTTGTCTTCACCTTGACTACGTGTGTTTGCCCTCGTTCGTCAAGTATTTTGCGAGGAATCCTTTCTTCAAGAGTTCAAGGACTTCTAAGCGGAGTGCTTCGCACTCCTCGATTTTGTGTTCGTGGTCATTGTGAAAGTCGCAAAACTTCTTCATGACGCGAGACTTGGGATCCGACTTCATCTTCCCTGGTCACTTCACAACATTTCCGAGGCTTTTTAGGACATTATTGACCAGGTAGTTCTGGTCAATACTGAGGTTGTAGGGTAGTGAGTCCACCTCACCGACCCTCGACGTTGGACTATATGGGTGATCATGCCTCGATTCCCAATCATTGCGGTAATCTCTTCGATCCACATACCTCGAACTCGAGGACTTAGGCCTCGGCCAATCTTTTCTTTGGGGTTCGGCGAGCTCTAACACCTTCTGCTCATTCATGCGAGCTATGTGGTTTGGTTTATCTTCCTCCTAGTTGATCTCGACCTAGGCTTGGGCGAGCACCGAGTCCATGTTGTAGCATGGATGGCTGGTCTGATTGGTTCTCTAGCAATTCTTCTTCTTCCGAGATTATTTATCTGTTCTGCGTTGACCACTTCATTCTCAGCATCTTGTGTGTTAGGATTTTGATCTTCAATAGGAGGTGTTTCTTCAGCAGCCCGTCCTTCGGCTATAGGAATATCATGGTCTGGATCTTCTCTTCCAGTGGAATTTTCAGCATTAGGTGCCTCAGCATCTGGTATCTCAGCAGCTGGTATCTCAGCAGCTCCTTTGCCAAGATCTTCAGTAGCATTGTCTTCCTCAGCGACGCGGATAGGATTGGAGTTTTCCTCGTCTGAATCATCTAGCGAATTAGAAATATCCTTTTGGGGGTTGGCCTCAGCATGAACGTTAGCATCACTGGCCTGGTCTCCTGGTTTTGTCTGAACAGGATTACATTCATTCATAGACTTAGTCGGGTCAAATCGTAAGTGTTCATGACAATTCAAGATCGATTGACCATTGAAATCATTAGTCTCATGATTGTTATCCTTTGTCTCATTGATAGCTCTGCGCACTAAAGTAGATTCGTCAAAAATAACATTGCATGTTGTTTCCACAATCCCAGTAGTCTTGTTTAACACTCTATATCCCTTGTGGGTGGGGTGACCATATCCGAGAGGTACACCCTCATCCGACTTAGGCGAAAAAGTGTTACGTTTTGACTTTCCGTTATTATGGATATAACATGTTGCACCAAAACCACGTAGATAATCTAAATTAGGCTTACGACCGTTATATACTTCATAGGGAGTTTTGTTGAATCGGTCGTTGATACAGCTCCTGTTCTGTGTGTAGCATGCAGTCATCACTGCTTCGCCCCAATATCTGGCAGGTAAGTCAGCATCGGCTAGCATAGATCGCACTGTTTCTTTCAGTGTTCGATTCCTTCTTTCTGCTAGACCGTTCTGCTGTGGGGTCCTAACAGTGGATCTCTCATGATTTATACCGGCTTCCACGCAAAAATCCATGAGAATGTCGTTGCAGAATTTTGTTCCATTGTCAGATCGAATCCTTTTCACTGTAACTTCTTTGCTATTTTGCTCCTTGAGGATCAACTCGGGTAGAGTAATCTTGACCTCATCTTTGGTCTTCAGTAAGCGAACCCATGTATACCTAGAATAATCATCAACTATTACAAGGGTATATATTCTTTTACTTACCGAGGGTGGAGTGACAGGTCCGAATAGATCCATGTGCAATAATTCTAGGATTCTGCTTGATGTATTCTTTTCTTGGTTGGAGTGAAATGACGCTTTGGTCTGCTTTCCTTGTTGGCATGCCTTGCAAATGCCTTCCTTACGAAACGTGATGTTTTGAGGTAAACCTTTGACAAGATCATTTCTAGCGATATGGTTGATGGTTTTGAAATTTAAATGATTTAACCTCTTATGCCATAACCAAGTGGTTTCCTCTTTATTTAGTGCTAGAAAGCATGAATGTTGTTGACCACTTTGCCAATCAACCACATAAAGTCTGCCTTTCCGAATCCCTCTAAGCTTTACTTCTCCTGTCACATTGTCAGCTATAGAACATCCTGTATGAATAAAAGATATTGTGTACCCGTTTTCGCATAGTTGACTAATGCTTAGCAGGTTGTGTTTGAGATTGGATACGAGAGCAACATTTACTATTCTTAGTCCATTCCGCTCTATGCCTCCTCTGCCAAGTACTCTTCCTTTGCTGTTGTCACCAAACACTACAGATGGACCATACGATTTTTGAATGTCTGAGAATAATTCTTCGTCTCCCGTCATATGCGCAGAACAACCACTGTCCAGGATCCACTCATTTGACATGCTTGATGTCTTAGCACTTGAATCTTGTTCCTGCAAGGACAATTAAGTTGATTTAGGTCCCCGTTTCGAGTCGGGTCCTGGAGGATTAGCTTGAGTCATTGTCCCTTTTGAAACCCACATTTTGATAATTGTCAAAGATTTTTCTTTGAGATCTATTTTGCAGATTTTTTTCAACTTTTGGATGTGCATATGTATGTGGTTGTGCGTTGTGCTCCTTTACCTTCATCGTCCTTTTATGATACATGTATCTGGACTCGGGTATCACATGGGTGTTTCTCCTATGTGGTGTGTTGTGATAATATCGAGGTTTCATTGACCGATTCTTAATGTCTCTTCCCGGAGAGAGGATAGGATTTGGCTTCCTAGCATTTGAAATAAGATGCTCAGCCTTTGTCCTTGAGTTTGCTGAAAAGTTTCGCTTATCAGACTTCAAATGTAAGTTTTGATGTTGTTCAGCATCTCTTATGAACCTCTGCTGAAATCTTACATTCTGCTTGGCCTTTTGCTGAGGTCTAGCATAGTGCTTGACACCCTGCTTGGGTTCAGCAGACTGTTTGATATTCTGCTTAGCGATCAGACTAGCATTTGAGGATTCAACAACTAATTTATACTTCTCTTTAATGTTATCAAATATTTTTCCGCCAGAGAAAAAAATGATATTTTCCTTTTGCCTCGAAGTATTATTTTTATCATTGCAACTATGCCCAATTCCAGATCGGTCACCGTGATGTCTTTGTCGGCTTATCAGGTTATTTAAAATATCCTGACTCGTCATGTATGCGTAGACACACTTCTCATTGGCTTTGTTTTTCAACAACATATTCTCCCTTTCAAGATTCTTAAAACTTTCAAGGAGTTCAGAAGATTCAGTTCTAAGTCTTGATAGTTCCTCACTATCAGACCTTAGTCTTCCGACTTCATTGGTCAGACTTAGGATTTTTTGTTTGAGCGAGGAATTATCTTTCACAATAGCATCTTTCAAGGTGTATACCTTAGAAAGTTCTAAAGAGAGTTTAGTAAGATAGTCTTCCTCAGAATCTAGGAAGGAATCCTCTGATTCAGATATATGTGCTGATCATAAAGTATTCGTTATAAGTGTTACCTCCTGATTGTCGACTGCTAAGGCCGATTCGAAGGATTGCTCAGCATCAGCGAGTGGTTTACCATCTTCAATGATTTTTGCCATAAAGACCATTAGGGCTTCTTCTTCCTCATCAGTTGGATAATATTCCTCTTCATTGTCGGGAATATCAGGAACTTCTGTCCTCGTTAGCAACGCCTTCGTTACAGCTCGTACTGCTCGTCTTTCAAATCTCTGAAGCAGGCGTTCTCTTTCCTCAGGACTTACTTTTGGACAATCATGTTTCAAGTGATCAGGAGACTTGCATTCAAAACATGTTCTTATCCTTTTTTCAGTAGGGTGCTGCATCATGCTCGCTTTTGCCTCCTTTTCGACTTTTGCTTCCAGAATCATCTTTTGTATCTTTTTCATCTGTTCTTCCAGCTCGCCTATTTTCTTATCTTCATCGTTAACTGTAGAAGTTGATGAAGTCTCCTTGGATGATGTAGCAGAAGCAGGTGTGGACTTTTCTTGATTGTAGAAAGGTTTCCTCGGATATTTCCATTTGTTTCCATCTTTCTTGACAAAGTACGCTACGTCTTCTTGAGTTCCAACGCTTGTGGGATTTGGATGTATAACAGCAGCTTCGTTTTTTTTTTACTGCTGAATGATGAATTCATTTGACTTAAGTTGAGAGAAGACTTCAGCGGTCGTCATATTGTTGAGATCTTTCTCACTCATGCTTGTCATCTTGACAAACCAATCACTTCTGGGGTAAAGCTTGGATATAATTTTGTTATTCATTTCCCCTTTGTCATGTGTCTTGCCGACATTTTTGAGTTCTGCGATGATAGTGTTGAACCTTTCTTCCATCTCCTGAATGGTTTCTCCTGGAATCATGGCGAAGGATTCGTACTTGTCCACAACGACTTGTAGCTTGTTTTGCTTCATCTGTTCCGTTTCCTGAGAGACTTCGCACACATAATCCCACATCTCCTTTGCGGTGTCATAATCTAGAGCTTTGTTGGACATTAAGGGGGGTAGACATTCCATAAGTAGCTTCATGGCGATAAACTCCAGCTGGCCTCTCTTTTTGTCTTCAAGAGTCCATTCCTCGTAAGGTTTACTCACCATCTCAGGTCTGGGTTGACCACCAGCGGGTCCAGGGGGTGCAGTGTTGACCTTCATGATTTCAATAGGTCCAATCGTTAGGATGTCCCTCATCTCTGGATGTATGCTCTGCAGCTGGATCATGGCCTTCTTTTTCCATGTTTCAAATCCATCCTTGTTGTACTTTGGGAGAGCGTGATTAGACATCGGATAATTCTCATCGTTACCTGAGCTATGTAAAATACCAATACAAGAGACGCAAGGAAAGACTAGGATCTAGGTCCTAAGCGACTCAGAAGCAGTCGGTTTTTCAACCTCCTGCTCTGATACCACTTGTTGGTCCCTTATGATCAGAGTCGTCGTGGTTACAATAAAGTACACACACGAAGTGCAGCGGAATAGATTACGTTTTCTTGTATTTAAATTATTTTCAACTTTATTTTTGGTTAAGGTTTTCTTAGGTTACCTTTTCAGGTATACACTAGTAACGTGGTTACTAGGTTTTAAAACATAATAGCTCGAAAAGAAGTAACAACAAGACAACACACAATTTATAGTGGTTCGATCAAATGATCTACGTCCACTCCTTAGCCGAATCGCTAAGAATTTTACAAGAAAGTATACGGTGTACAAAGAGTTGCCTTTCCTGTTAAGCAACCAGCCTTCTGAAGATCTGTCTGCTTTACGGCTATCTTCCGATACCCTGAACTTCCTGGTGTAGCTCCGGCTGAGTTAAGGGCGCACCTTCATAAAACTCGCTTTCACCACTTACTTTGGAGGAGTTTAGAGTTCCCTCAGAACTATCGTGTGTGCTCGGCTTCAATGCCCGCCTTAATCAATTTCTTCACAGGAAATTGATTATTGGATGCTTTCCTTAAAAGGAAAGTGATCCCAATGATTGAAGATTCTTGAACCAGTTCAAGAATCACTCAGAAGATTGTCAGACGTAGTGAGACACTCGGAATGTTGAAGGCCTTTGAATATCTCTGGATTGTACCTTTCAACTGGACTGCTCTCTTGCCTTTTTGCTTTTTGGATTCTTTCGTATATCGAGTTTCTGGTTAGAGAGTGAGCAGCTCCTGCATTTTCTTTTGACTTCCCTTTTATAGTCATGATCTTGAAGTTTGAGTCGATAGATCCGTTTAGACACATCGGATCTTTCTCCTTAAATGCGGGTAGCTATTTACTGATTTTTCTGCTTTTGGACAGGCTTTTCCGTCCTACTTCTGACATGGCTAATTGTTGCGCGTTGGTCAGAATGGCGGTGTAGCAGTCCTTCTGTTTTGCTTTGCTGAGCTTCTGCTGGTACGGGATGCTGGATCTCTTTCAGCATGCTTTTGATCTCCTTGCACAGCGAGTGCTTTGTCTGCTACTCTGATTTGATTTGCTAGCATCTTCAGCAGTCAAGGATGTGTTTGTCGAATGCTAATCTTCTTAGCATTTTGTTAATTCTGCCAGCCTTCAGCATTGTTCGATGTTTTCTAAGATATTTCAATTAGCCTATTCTATTACAACACGATGTTTTAACCTATACAGGACATTACATCAGTTGCTAAGCTATGCTAAGGTTCAGCAATGATCGACCGTCTACTAAGGTTTGATCCAACAAAACCTTTCACAATAATATCCTAAGGGTAATTTACAAGTATTTTCCCAACAGTAACCACCTTTCGTTTGCCTAGGATACCCTATAAATAACATTACCTAGGTTCTGCTTTCTAACTTATCAGATTCCTTCGTCAGCACATGTGCCGAACAACCCCATACTCTAAACTTGCACAAACTGGGTTTGCATCCAAGAAATAGCTCGCAGGGTGTCTTAGGAACCGATTTAGAAGGCACTAAGTTTAAAATGTAAGCTGTTGTTTCCAATGCATATCCCCAAAACGAAATGGGTAAGCTTGCATAACTCATCATTGATCTTACCATCTCCAAAAGAGTTCTATTTCTTCTTTCGGCTACACCATTTTGCTGGGGAGTACCCGGTGTAGTCCACTGGGATGTAATCCTATTATCTGACAAATATTGCAGGAACTCGTTCCTAAGGTATTCGCCACCGCGGTCAGATCTCAGCGACTTGATGGATTTCCCGACCTTCTTTTCTACCTTAGCCTTGAACTCTTTGAATATCTCAAAGCATTCAAACTTGTAGCGAAGCAGGTAAACGTATTTGTATCCCGAATAATCATCAATGAAAGTGACGAAATACCCATACCCTCTACGAGTCTGTGTGGACATGGGCCCACATAAGTCAAAATAGATCAATTCCAACACATCCTCTGCTCGAGACCGACTAGCCTTGAAATGCCTAAAAGGCATCTTTCCCTCGATGCAAAATTCACAGACTTAATAAGGTACAGGCCGGACTGAGTGAATGTACCGTCATCTGCCAGTCGTTGAATCCGCTTCAAGTTGTTGTAACCCAGTCTCAAGTGCCAAAGATATGTAAGATCTTCATTTGAAGAAATAAACTTTCTCTTTCTAGGATTATCAATTACAGATGAATTACATGCAGCATTCGCGGATGTCTTATGATGATAGTTAAGGACATAGAGAGAGTTATTCAGCATTCCATGACAGATAACAACGTTATTACCAAATGATAGAAACACCACTATCAAAAATAACTGAATGTCTATCAACATAAAGTTTGGAAACTGAAATAAGGTTCCGCCAAAAATCCGGCACATATAAAACATCTCTCAAAGTCAAAACAGAATCATTAAATTACAAGGTAACATCTCCAATGGCAGTTGAACTCACCTGTGATGTAGGGTTTGAGTCTACGATGGACAACACGAGTTGCCATTAATTAAATTTTTGCCAAGGATCGTTCTTAGGGTACCAGGAACAAATTTCAATTAAATAAACCATGCGATCATATGCATGCTCCAACAATATTAATTGCAGATGATGGATTTAGAGAATACCTGATTTCACCGTTTGATCTACAGATCTAGATCGGAGCCAATAACGATGAAATAGATCTGGATCTGAATCTGAACGCCGGTGATGAACAGTTGTTCCTACAGATCTGATCTTCTGATCTGTTCCCTTGCTCCTTGGAAATCTGGTGAGGATTATCTACCAAGTTGGATCCGAGATCTGGAGAAGACGATCAATTTCTCCCACCGGATTAGTCGCGCCACCGTTCTCTCTGAATATACTGAAAACCCTAATTCTTAATGATCTGATAGAGAGAAGGCCTTTATATAGTGTTAGGGTTTAGAGAAACCCTAACCCTAATGGGCTTGAGCAGTTCATGGGCCAGACCAGGGACCAGATGCAAATAATAAAGTGGGCCCTCTTTATTAATTAATCCTTCCTTGTTCAACCCAAAACATAATTAATTAGTAAAACATTGGTTTAACCTTCACCACGGTAACAATGCTAACTCGCCCCTTTATTACCACGTTATTAGGAACGGGTTGCACCAAACTAACATGATCCACATATTTAAGGTTTTGGACATTCATTAATTAATTTGGCTTATGACAATCAGCCACAATTAATTAATCTCTTATTTCCTGAATAATACCACTCACTCCTTTTCACTTATGCCTGAATTAAATAATTCAACCTGCAGGGTTTAACATAATGAACCTTGTGAGCTCCTCAGGGAATGTCACCATCCTGAAACGGATATGCTTACCTAAACGTCCAGACTAAGCAGGCCACACACAAATTTCCAACACCCAAAATACGGGTATAAGAGTACATGTAAGACTCGCCACCATGGTAAATAAAAGTGCGGTCAATTTGTGCGTGCCCCTTATCCTTCAGTTAGGTTTAAGATCATAGGAAGTATGTTAGGGATCTGGCTCATTCATATGTCAATGAGAATGGCACATCCTACAGTTGATCTCATCAATACATAACCTTGTACCGACACATCAAGTAGCTAGGATAAGCCCACTTATGAATCGATGTGCCGTAGCTTAGACCGACAGCCTATCCAAGGACTGTCTCAGCTGTGATACTGTTTATATCTCGCTAGGTCAAATGACTCATATGATCCTCTGTGATCTCCTACACACCATATGATCATCCCTATAGGCGAGATAATAGGATATTATGGTTCATTGTATGTTTGTTCTATCAGACAGCGAGCATTATTGTGACAACACATATATGAAGACCATTGTACAAAACACTTAATCATATATGCTTTCAGTATATAATCCCAACACTGCATTCCCCATTGAGATGGTAACTTCATCATTCTTCAGCACACTCCTCGGTGTGAACCCCTACAAAGTGTAACGAACATGGTCAATAGCTCCAGTATCCATTACCCTCGAATGAGTAGAAACCGATGCTAAACATGTAACCATTACAAATGCAAATGACGTGCCTTGTCCCTTAGCATTCAGACAAGTCACCTTCCCGCACCCAGCACACCTGTCTTTCCTTGGAGTGACCTTTACTCTCTTCACCTTCCTTGATTCGTTTTCACTACCTACTTTCCTTAACTTGCTTTCAGCACCATCATCTCCAACCTTAGAGGTTGTCGAACTGGTACTGGAAACTGTTAGAGAAGGTTTCCCTGCTCGCATGGAAGATTGCTCTACTACAAGATCCTAAACAAACTCATGCAGAGCATACTCTCTCCCGTTGCACCAGCAATTTCCTTGAAATCATGGTAAGATTCCGGAAGAGAATTCAGGATGACATCAATCTCGCCTTGCGCACTGATATTACCTCCCCGCATACTGAACTGTCTCATGAGTTCAATCATAGACATGATGTGCACTGTCACCAAACTATCATCAACCATTTTCTTTCACACAAGATCGTGCACAAGTCAACAGTTCATAGTCCGCTCCACATTACCATAAGCCGTCAAGAGATGCTTCCAGATCTCTCCAGTCCTATTGAAGTTCTCATACTTGTGCTTTAATTCTCTAGATAGACTAGTCGTGATAAGCCAATAGGCAAAATCATCAGCAATCTCCTATCTATCATAAAACTCAAGCTCAAGTTCACAAACCTCATCATAGTCAGGCACCAGTGGATCCATGAAAAGAACGTATGCTTGATTTTTGAGATATAGGATGTGTTTGATGCAAAAACTCCATTCAGGGAAGTTTGGTCCAGTTATAGGATTGAGAGTAAGAATATGATCAACAGTAGACATAGATATATCTGAAACAAATAATTTATCTTAATAAGAACATACATGCAGAACATTCAAAAACAAATGCATTGAAAATCTCTTCATAAATCAAATACAAATGTTTTCCACTAATAGCCCAAGTGTTTCCACCGTAAGCTACACTTGTAGACGTTTACGATGTCATCCTCAACCAGACTGCGAGTTTTAAGCCCCAATCCTTTAACTTCATACCAAGTCAGGAATCCTTAGACACATGAAATTAATAATTAGTGTAAAACCTTAGACCAAGCCATCTCTGACGAACAGGGAAGCAGCAACTGCATTATATTCTAAGATGCCTCTAAGCACTTAACCAAAAATTTAACTCCAGCCAAAAGAGACAGTTTGGAATGGCGCGTAACTATACTGCATGACCCTTAAAGCCTTTGTTATCTAAAATTTAAATCAATCCTAGAATACTTATGAGAAAGAATTACGCAAGCTACACTCATAGACGTTTAAGCAAAACCCTCCCACTAATCACATGATTTAAATTGTTTGTCTAGAAATCCCAACAACTGCAGCCCATGCACCTCCGGGAATTAGCAAGCTACACTCGTGGACGTTTACTAGGACGGGAGATACACTTACAACCTAGGAACACTTTGTCGAGGTCTATTGATTTTAATTAAAAAAACCGCTTAGTATTTTTTATTCAAAAGGTTTCTTAAATGCGCACATAAATAATTTCTTGTCATTATATTTTCCCAAATTTTCGCATGGTATTAAACAAGCCCAAAAATTCAAAAATATAATTCAACAAGAAATTAATCGCATAAGCATGTTTATTAAAGTTGTAAATAATAAAGCATTAAAACATGTTTTCCTATTATCTACACATGCTTATTACGCAATTAATAAATCGCTATCATACGAGACAATTAAGACAAACAAAAATTCCTCGTGGACCCACAAAACAGGAAAAATAAAATGATCTTGTCTATTACAAAATTTGAATTTTGAATTTCAAAATTTGGATAACTCCAAATCTTCACAAATCAATCAGGGCCTTGATATCCTCATCCACCAAATCTTTTTGGATCTAGGGTTTTTACATTTGAAAATTGGTCCCACAATCCAACTGCAAACCTTAGGGTTTACATCGAATTGCACCAGCCGTCAAACCTCGAACCCTACCGCCGCAACAGCAGCAGCAGCCGCCGGCCGACATCCATTGCAGCTGCTGCCGCCGCCCGACTGCCAGTGCGCTCGCGCGTGTATTGTGCGCCCATGATAAGTTAAGATTTTCACCAACTTATCTTGCAGTTCTTTGACTGATTGTGTAGTGTTTAGATCATTTTTGTACTTGTTTTTGTGCATGAGTTAGTTTTTGTACTTGGAATGCCGTGTTTGATTAATCGTGCAGGTTTCTAGTCGAAAAACAGAAGAATCAGGACCCAGTGTTTGAGACCTCGTCGATCGACGAGGACCCTTAGTCGATCGACGAGGCATGTCATTGCCAAGCGGTCGACGAAGCAAAGGAGACCTCATCGACCGATTCCATTCAGACGCGATCGACGAGGCAAAATGTTGAGACGCGATCGACGAGGATCAGAAGCGGTCGACGCGCATGCGGGAATCCTGTTTCTCATCTGATTTGGAGATAGATGCATATCTAATCCTAGATAATGCTAGATACATCTTTCATCATTATAAATACTCATGTATAATTCGTTTTTCAGTGTGCTTATATGTTTTTAGAGAGAGAATATTAGAGTTGAAGAATTTTATGTTTGAAGACATGTTTCTACGAGAAGATTTCCGGATTCCAGTTTTTATGCAATTCAGGTTGTATTTTTTCTATGATGAGTATTAATCTGAATATGTGTGGCTAAATCCCTTCTCAGATTCTAGGGTTTCGAACTATCAATGTATGCATGTTGTGATTAATTGAATTATTTTCCCTTTCCCTTCGTAGTTTGTGAATTCTGGTTTTATTCTTAATCTTTGAGTATGTTGACCACAACTTAGGATTACTAGTTGAATTCTAGAGACGTAACTGTAATAGTTTTCAATCGAAAGAGATTTTCACAATATAATTTGATTTCTTGTCGTAACTGAAGGAGATTAATTGTAGGAATAAATTTGTAGAACTTGGGAGTTAGTTAATTTATCTTGAGACCGAGCGGAGATAGGTATTTGACTAATCTACTTTACGAATTGTCAGACAAAGAAGTTCGTAATAATTTTATGATGTTTCACTACGAAGAGGAATTAAACTTGGGAATTAATCGATTCATTCACACATGTTATACTTGATAGGTAGATTTCCCTAGGATCTGTATTTCTCTTATTTGACTTCAACAGATATTTAATTTTCCTGTTCAATTTTCGTTTGCAAAGATTGAGATTTCCAAAACAACCAAAACCTTTTTCATCTGATTTTCCTAATCAATACTTTCAACAACGCCTGATTTAGTACTTCAAGATTATTCGTTACTTCTTTCCCTGAGGGATCGATAATTTTAACTTTGCCGCTGTATTATTAGCTTTGCTAAGTCGCAGTTAAATAATTCTAGCGATCAGCCCACCACCGTCGCACGATCGCCGCCGCGAGCCGCCTGCTCGCGCGACTAGGCCACTGCATCCCACAACCGCTGCCGACGCAAGCACCATGCCCGCACGGCTGCATCGCCCCGCAGCCGCACGTTATGTGTAGACCGCTGCCTGCCACCGTGCGCTGCTCCGCCATAGTTGCACGTCGCGTGTGGCCTCCTGCCGCCGCCGTGCACCATCGTCTTTGATCCGATCTTTCGCGTTTGAAATCCAAACTTCGATTCAACCACGCAATTCAATTAAATCTGCGAAAACAAAAATTAGCAAATCTAATTTCTAGATTTAATTAAACAGAAAAAGAGAAGAAAAAAAATTGTTCTCCAGATTAGGCCTTCATATCTGTATCACAATTCTGTTCAATCTTGCTACTGCTGAGGATTCCATAGGACTGTGATTGTGTAGGGCGGAGTCGAAACTTCATCTCCCAAACACACAGAGCCGCCGCTCCTGTCTCTCTCTCCTTAGGGTTTTGAACTGATTTAAACTGTTCTATGGTGGCTAGGGTTTATGAGAGAGAGCTTTCTATTTATAGACCTAGGGTTGCAAACCCTAATGGGCTACTGGGCTCAATTCAACATATTTAATTGGGCCAGACCTAGGACCTAATTCAAATAATAAAGTGGGCATATGAATTAATTAATTCTCATGTCCACAACCCAGGACACAATTAATTAATTAATATTAATTCTTTATCACCATAGAATTAATACGAACCTACCTCTTTATTACCACGTTATAAGAACGGACTGCATTTACTTGAGAATCCCCATATTTAAGGTTACTGGAAATTTATTAATTAATCGGAGCTTCTGACAAGCTCTATCTACAATGAATTAATCTCTTATTTTCCTAAGCAGTACCACTCAAACCTTATCACTCGTGCTTGAACTTAATCAGCCTGCAGGACTTTAGCACGATGAATGTTATTGAGCTCCTCAGGGAAAGTCCCCATCCTATTACTCGGATATGGTTACCTTGCTCCAGTGTCAGGCTGCAATACACGAACCGCTGTTACCCAAGATGCGGGTATGCGAGCACGTTACTCAGGCTCTCCACCATGGCAAGTCAAAGCAACCATCAACCCATGTAAGCCCCTGAACCTTCGTTAGGGTTTAGACTCAATCAAGGTCGAGATCTTGTATTCTCTGATGTCAGACAGTAGAATACATCTCACTGTGGTCCAATCAATATGCCACCGTGCGTACCAGCATATCAAGTAATCAAGACAGATTACTTCTTTCCGACTACGCTGCAGCCTATACCAACAGACTTATCCTCGTACGCTTTCTCGGCTGTGATAATATTTATATCTCACTATGTCAAGTGATCATACTGTCTTCTGTGATCTACAACACGCAGTATGATCGTCCCTACCGGTGAGATAAGTGGATACCATTGTTACTCGCATGAAAGTTTGTTAACAGATTAGAAATACCATTGAATGTATACTCATCATAATAAATGCTTTCTGTATCCAACATGAATTTCGCCGGAATGTTTGTGTTGGTGATGTCGGGCGTGAATTGCGAATCAATATAGATATCTCGGGGAATTATCATGTCCGTGGGTTTAACACCCGGAATCTTGGTTAGCAATGTCTCGAACATGGACATGCACACTTCAAGACGCTTCTCAAACTCACTCCTCGGGTCAAGCATTACCCCCTGGTCGACAGGGAATCGAGTGGCCGATTTTATCACGATCGCACCCGAGGCATTATGCCTAGTGCCTGCCTCGCGAGGAGGGTCGATATCAATGACGTTGTCCAGCTCGCTCACAAGATTCTTGCGCGGGTCAGCTTGCTTCTCGCCCGTGGAGGGTGGCTCCTCGATGATCGGGCAATTTTTGTAAGCATTCACCTCTTGGCGTAGATGTTGATTCTCTTTCCGCATTTTATGGTTTGTTGCGTGAAGCTCCATGACGCGGGTGTCCATTTTCTTCATTAATTGTTGATTCTCCTCCGACTCTTTAGCGAGGCGAGCCAGCACTGCGTTCAACATGTCCGGAGGAGTTCGTCGGATTAACTCCTTAGTGGGGATGAGCTCGATCGCTCCATCGGGTCCGATAGGTGGAATGTCGATTCTTTCATTGTTACCTGCCATTAATTCAAAAAAACAATTCCAAGAGCCGCATGATGGGCGCCAAATATTGAGGTTTGAATTATCGGGATAATGGAGCCCTTAGAATTCGTTAAATTATAACAAGCAACAATGATGGAGATTAATCGATAATAAATGAAATAAGGTGAAATTGCAACAATAACCTGATAATAGCACGTATATAAATGATTTAAAGTGCTAAACGAAGAAGAATCGAGACCATAACGAAAAAAAATGCGAATTAAAGAAATAGGGCGTGTATTAAATTTGGAAGTTCTGGCAGTATTTTGGCAGCGTTACAGCAAAAATTTTCTAGACGTAAAAAAGATACGAAAAATGAATTCTCCACCCCCATTTATAGACAGGATAGGGGGAGGGTGTTTGACCTTACCCTAGGTGCGGGTGAGCTTTTGCTCACCGTAGATCTCGGAGCGGCTCAGAATTTTTCGGGATCAGTTAGGGCTCCTAACGGTCGCACGCCGTCGACTTCTAGGTTTTTCTTCGTCTGCTTCCTCGCCACCGACCCCTCATCACACTCGGTACCGAGGAGCTCAATGGGTCGGTTCCAACCTCTGAATTTGGACGATTCTGGATTTCGAGTCTCCCCAGGTGGGCCTATGACTCTAGGCCGGCAGTTACTTGGGTCAATGAATTTATTGGGCCTGGGCCTCAAGAGCCTGACCCCAACAGTTGATCTTACAAAACTAGAATATCTTGGAGCTTTTGGTGGCGATTAGGTGTTGGCATCCAATGGTCTAATGTTTGGAAGACATGAGAGTCTTGTGCTAAAACAGCACATAAGCTTCAAAAAGCTTAGAGAGAGAGAGAGAGAGCATGTAAGAATGTTTTTTTTTTTTTATGTTAAAATCAGACTCTTTTTTTTTTAATCTTTGAATAGAGTATATATAATCTTCAATTTTAATTTGTAATCATTGAGAAAGGTTTGAGAAGACTTCTACTTTTGTAGGTGAGCGTTGATGTACGAAGATGCACAATCTTGCACTTGTGTCCATGAATTAATCATACGAAAAGACTGTTGATTTGGCGGAAAGACCAGCTGACCATTGAGTCAACTCAGCTTGACTTTAAAGCTCTAGAATACTCAGCTATCAGTTCCTCTAGAACGGTTAGCTAATGCACTTCTCAGCTAATAAGCTCTCTTGTGACGCCAACTAGTTCTCTTCTCTCATAACTGGGAGTTAGGTGACCAGTTATGGATGAGTATGATATTCTGCAAATGGTTCTCCAACTCTTCAGTTGTCGGCAGAGCACACTTAACCTAATACAACTTATATTGAACCTATACAATGATTACATAATCAGTTTTGAATAAGCCGTATACAAAAGATTAATTGACTGTATGATTTATGTCATATTATTAAAACTAAGTACTATTGCTAACAAAGGACTTAAACTCGAGCTTTAAATTATTGAGTTGAGTTCGAGCTCGAGCTTAGACTTTAGTTATGATCGATTTGATTCGACTTAGCTCATGAATACTCTTAATTGGTCCCATCTATTATTATAATTTTGGTAACCCAAATCCAAATCCAAATCCAAATCCATGTCTACTAGTAGTCATATAAGCGAAGGCTGCACACTCAATTTATGACAACTTAATATTAACCTATGTATATAATGTTAAAATATATTCGCTGACTATGTCAAATTGTAATCATATATTCAACGATCTGATTTATAATTTTCCACATTCTATACAATGAAAAAGGATTATAAAATTAAAAAAATAATAATAATAGGAGAACTATGATGCTGGAATAAGTGTATCTTAAATAGTTAGTTTGGAGAGAGAGAGGTGCGTGTAAATAATTCAAAATCCCCCACGTCTGATGTCACTAGTTTGTGATCACGTGATTCCTGACTCTGCGCTTGCATCTCCATTCCGACAACTGCCTTTCTTCTTCATCCCTTGCATGCTTTTGTCACCGTCTCCAACTAGACCTTTTTCTTCATTGTTATTATTCCCTCTCTACCGCCTCATTTCGGATTTTTCATTTCTTTGTCTCATTTTTTAAAATAGAAAAAAAATTAATTAATAAAATATTAACTGCATTACACTTAAAAACATTAATAATTTTACCAAAATTAAATGAAACTAATGACCCAGAACAAATGAAGTATTTTTTTCCTCTCAATTTTACATTTTAATTATTACAAATATTAATAAAACTTACTTTATAAATTTTATTTAAATATATCGTTCAACTCTAAAACATAAATACATATCTTTCTTAAAAAAATCTAAGCTTAATATTTGACAAATTAATAAAAGTTAACTTACATTTTTTTATATTATGAAATTTTATTCTAATATTTATTTTATAACTAAAACTATCTTAATTTCATTAACAAAATTACAAATATGTTAAATCATACATTATTCAAATTAATTACTTCATAATCATGATTTGTGATTTTATAATTCATGATTCAGCATATTTTTAATTTTATTAATCACCTAAAGTATTTTTAATTAATAAAAATAAATTTTAGACTAAATTTCATAAAATTAAAATTCGGCATAACTCTTCTAGTTTATCAAACTGTAATTCCTAAAAATATTAATTTTGGAGTTGAGGAAAAATTGCTAGTTCTTAAAAACAATTTGTTGGAAACCAAAGACATGACCTCTCATTCTGTGAAGATAAAATTGTACCAAGATTTAAAATATTCAACTACTTCTAATACTACTCAATGCATACTTTAATAATTTAAAAAGCTTCTCCCATAGAGTTGGGTGAGAGAAAGAGAGAGTGAGTTTGAAGAAGACATGAAGCCGCATTATCTTCTCCTTCTCTTTGTCTCCCTGCATCTCGCCGTCTCCTCCGACCTGCTTCCACTTCCACCCGATGCTTCTGCTCTCCTCCTTTTCAAGTCCCATTCCGATTTGCATCATATTTTGAATTTCTCCACCAAAACAGCCTCCGCTTTCTGCCAATGGCAAGGAGTCCAGTGCTCCGACTCCAGGGCGGTTCGACTCGTTCTCGAGGATATGAATCTCGGCGGCGTGTTCGCCCCCAACTCGCTCACTCACCTCGCCCAGCTCCGAGTCCTCAGCCTCCAGAACAACTCGCTCACCGGTCCAATCCCCGATCTCTCTGGTTTCGTCAATCTCAAAGCTCTCTTCCTCTCTCACAACTATTTCTCCGGCGCGGTTCCTCCCTCCATCTCCACCCTCCACCGCCTTAAAACCCTCGATCTCTCCTACAATATGCTTTCCGGTCCACTCCCACTCTCTCTCAACGCTTTGGACCGCTTGTACTACCTCCGCCTCGACTTCAACCGCTTCAATGGCTCGCTCCCGCCGTTCAACCAGTCGTCTCTCCAAACCTTCAACGTCTCTCACAACGACCTCGCCGGTGCGATCCCAGTCACGCCGACGCTCTCTCGGTTCAACACGTCGTCGTTTTCCTTGAACTCTGCGCTCTGCGGAGAGATCATCCACAAGGAATGCCGCTCGTCGCGGCCATTCTTTGGCCCGATGACCGGCACCAATGCAGCTCCTCCGGAGCCCGCGGAGGTGCTGAGCCAGACCGCAGTGACGCTGAGAAGCAGAGGCGGCGCATTGCAGGAGCATAAGAAGGCTGCATTGGCAGTGGGGTTATCGTTAGGGGCGTCCGTTTTGGCGTTCTCGCTGATATGTATCGGCCTCGCGGTGAAGAAGTGCAGCAGGTCGTCGGAGAAGAGCGAGATTACGAAGGTGGGGCTGGAGCCGAGCGTGACGGGGAACGCGGAGGCGGTTATGAGGATCGAGGAGGAGAACGACGAGCTGGTGGAGAAGGTGAAGAGAGCGCAGGAGGTGAAGCATCAGCATCAGCAGCAGCAGCAGCTGATGGTAGTGGGAAAGAGCGGGAATCTGGTGTTCTGCGCCGGCGAGACGGCGGTATATTCGCTGGACCAACTGATGAGGGCGTCGGCGGAGCTGCTGGGAAGGGGGACGGTGGGGACCACATACAAAGCGGTGCTGGACAGCCGCCTGATCGTGACGGTGAAGAGGCTGGACGCGGTGAGATTCTCCGGCGCCAAGCAGGAGGCGTTCGAGGGGCACATGGGATCGGTGGGGGGGCTGCGCCACCCGAATCTGGTGGCGCTGAGGGCTTATTTCCAAGCAAAGGAAGAGCGGCTGCTCATCTATGATTATCACGCTAATGGCAGTCTCTTTTCTCTAATCCATGGTTAGTCTCTCAGTTCATCTTCACTTTCACTTTATTACATTACACAATCTAAATTAGGGGGAGCTAAATCAAACCGTAAACTGAACCTGTAGCGGTTTTCATACATTTCTAAATCATTCATCAATTACATTAATTTTTTTCTCTACCAGAGGAGGGTTAGGGGGCCTCTTTTTCATTTTCATTGAAGTCCTATACCTTTGAATTATTGTAGTAGTGCAGTCCGACAACAGAAAAAATAAACAGAACCAACATTTATTAAATTTTTAATGGAAACTGTAGCCTTTTCTTTTATATATTTTGAAGTAGATTATGGCATTTAATAAGACATATTTTTGTCCTAATCTTGCTTAGTCACTGCGCCAGAGAATCTAGGTTTATGTAAATCACTTCACATGTTGATTAATTTATTGTTTGTAGCCTTGTTCAGTTCTACTTCTTCGATCCAATAAACAAAGCTGTGGTTTATTATTCTCCTGTGCTTACAAAGATTGTAATAAACAATTATTATTATTCGGGTATATGACCAATGTTCTTCACTATCCAACTTTCATATGGCCATCTCTAGCAGTTGGATTATTTATTTATTTCCGTTGTTGTACATTAATTAAATTGTAAAAAATTGTTTTGAATATTATTCAAACTCATAATTAATTAGTCATACATACAAAAATAACGCAACCATTATGCTCCATGGTTAAAAACTCTATTGCAATCACATTACTTCTTGAGCTTGCTTTTTTTTCCCTGTTTCAGTTGTGTCGCATTCTTTATTTGTATAGATATAGAAATCAAGTTGAATTGTTATGCATGTTAAGTGTGAATCGCCTTATAATGATGAATTGTCCCTCTCCTAATAAGTTAATTTTAAGTACATAAATGATAAATTAAATGTTATTAATTATATGAGTTTTTTTTTCCTTGCAATATTATTATGATTTGTGAATTTTAGAAGTTTGAGTGCATATTTTAATGCACGCTTTGTTTTATGCTGCTTTCATATTACATTCGACCATAGCCTTATTTTATGAAGAAAAAAAAATGATATAATTTTGAACATTGTATAGGCTCAAAGTCGGCGAAGGCCAAGCCGCTGCACTGGACATCAAGCTTGAAAATAGCCGAGGATGCAGCTCAAGGCCTCTGCTACATCCACCAAGCATGGAGGCTCGTTCATGGCAATCTCAAGTCGTCCAACGTCCTCCTTGGGTCAGACTTCGAGGCATGCCTCACGGACTACTGCCTGGTGGCCCTGGCCAACCCGGCCTCAGAGGAAGAAGCCGACTCCATAGCCTACAAGGCTCCGGAAGTCCTCAAGTCCGGCCACCATGAAGCAACATCCAAGTCCGATGTGTACTCATTTGGGGTGCTTGTGCTGGAGCTTCTGTCGGGGCAGCATCCGTCGCAGCATCCGAATGTGGGAGCCGATGAGATGATGATGTGGATGAGGTCAGTTCGGGGGGAGGAGAGCGGAGAGAATAGACTGGAGATGCTGCTTGAGGTGGGTCTGGCGTGCCGGGTGGCGTCTGCGGAGCAGAGGCCGACGATGTGGCAAGTATTGAAGATGATACAAGAGATCAAAGAGGTGATCCTGATGGAAGATCTCAACTCGGAGGCGATGTAGCGGTGGACATCTCATGTGTAAATGTGTGTCAAATGTTAACTTGTTTTCCACTACTTAAGAGAAGAGTAAATGTGCATCCAATAACCTGATGGTGGTTGTTGGATGTAATTTTTTGTGAGTGGTGTGATTGAGTTAGGTGCGGTAGGTCTTCCCTATTCATGATCCAGACTTTATCTCATGCTACATATGAATGGAAATGAGCTGCCAGTAATGGGGAAATGAAGGTTGGAAATTGTTAATACCTAATGGATTATAATTTTAAAAGTACGAATATTCTTTTTCCATATGTTCCAAAGGTTAATATAATATAAGGAAAACAAATAACTGATGAGATACTACTCAATCTTCAATATTTCATACGACTTTTTTGTGATTTGTATTATCTCTTACACCCCACAAGGGAAGTGTAGGATTGAAGGAGAATCGAAGCTTTGGACCGAAAACCTCAAACTATGGATGTGGGAGACTTTTGGTGAAAATATGAGCAAGCTGTAATGGCGATGGAACAAAATGAGAAATCCGGCCACTGGATTCGACTTGCTCACGGATAAGATGGTGATTAATAAGTTCATATTTGTACTCATTTATCCATATTTTTCTCCATTATTTTAGATTAATTAGTATAAGTTTTTAGTTATTTATGTGCATGAGTCTGTTTTAGAGGATGTTATGGTCTTGATGGAGAATTTTGCAGGTATTTTAGGCAAAAAAGAGGTCAAATGATGAAAAGAGCCGTGAAGAACAGAGTTGCTGCTTCGATTGACACACGGGAAGTCGACCAAGTTGGAAGACGTGCCAAAAACTCAAAGCATTACCTATGTGTAGATAGACGTGGTGCATGTCGATCGATCCCAGAGGTTGGATGTCGATCGAAGGCAAGGCAGAAGAAGGAAGCTCGACATGTGCAAGCATGTCGATCGAAATTTTGTATGTTGATCGACACGGATGACAAATGCAGGCATGTCGACCGACACTCCCGGTGTCGACCGACACTCCCGGTGTCGATCAACACGGAGGTCAGAGAGGCTGGATCGACATGGAGGAGAACCCGGATTTTAACTTACATGTTTGTTGATCGACAGGCTCCCTGTCGATCGACACAGAAGCCCGAAAAGAAAAAAAATGTCTATATTAGTTATTTTTGTTATTTTAGCCCAATACCTAGTTAAGATGTTTTTTATCCTCTATATATAGTGAACTCATTAGTGCACGAAAATTGTTCTTTAATTTACTTAGAATATTCAGCATTGGTGTTTTTAGAGACTTGCAAGGTCCTATTTCCCTTGTAAGCTAGGTAATTTAATAATATGTTTGTTTTTATTCAAGTAATGATTTGTGGCTAGAAACCCTAGCAGGTTCTAGGGCTTGTGATATTCTTTTCTGATGCATGTTTGAATGAAATCAACTTTTAAGCATGGTTTAATTTCCTAAACTTAATCAATTGAATCTAGATTTAAAGAAGAATCGAGAGATGAATTTAAATCTAGGTTTATAGTTATCAATTGAAAGACCAAGAGGTGAAAATTGGTAATAGGAAGAGGGAATTAAATATACTTGTTTTCTGTCTCAAAAGGAAGAATCATGTGTAGGAATTGATTAGATGATTATCAAGATTGGTTGAATTTGTGTTCTAGAGACCGAGAGGAGATAGTCACAGTTTAGCAATCTAGGGTTTTATTGTCTAACCAATGAATTTAATCCACATGAATCTTAATTTATCCCCATTGTTGAGTTGATGATTTTGCATGCTTAAGTTCAGAATATCTGTCCTATGATCTGTATCTTTAATTATTGTCTTTTCAAAACCCTTTACTTTTATGCAATTGTAATCTTTAAATTCCAAAATCAAATCCCTTTTCTAAAATCCTCAATCTTCTATGTTCTGAAAACTATAGCTAGTACTCTGGTATTTCGTTGCACAGTCCTTGTGGGATCGACCATCTTAGGGTGTAAAAATTTATTTACTCGCTGCTAAAAACAGCTTTATCAGTGATCAATGTCAATATGCTTTGCTCGCTATTGGGACACAGGATTTTGAGTTAAGAATATGTCACTCTTATTGTCACAAGGAAGATACAGTGATTGAGGCACATTGACATGAAGATCCTGCAAAATATTGATCACCCAAAAAAGTTGAGTGGCAGTGTTAGCAAGAGCACGATACTCTAACTCACAACTAGAATAAGTAATGATTGAATGTTTTCTTTGCACTCCAAAAGATGAGATTCGGTCCAAGAAAGATGGTATAGCTATATGTTGAACGTCAAGTGTTAGAGCATCTCCAGTAGAACACCAAATGCAAACCAAAACCTAAATTCTTTGAATTTCCTTCCTCCAACTGAACTGCAAAACACAAATGCAAAATGCGTTTTGGGTTTCTCTTCTCCAGAAGAAAACGCAAATATGCGTTGTTACTGTTTATTGCTGCATTTCATTTTTGTATTTGCAATCAACTCCTTTCACTTATTTGGTCATGCTTTTCTCGACTTCCAGCACATTTTGTCTACTTTTTTATTTATCTTTATTATATAAATATTATTTACAATTTAATTATATTATTATATTCATATAAGATATATTTAATTGTTCAAATAATTCCTAATAAATTATTAATTTTATTATTACAGTATGTATTCAATTAATAATATTTTGTACTTTTAATAAATGATTATCTTGTAATAATTTATTTTCTTTGAAATTAATAAAAAGTTTAAATTGCAAATTTGTTAAAGATATTGGTAGTATTTGAAATATTTCAAAAGTTGTGATAAAAGGAATATTCTGAGAATATTCTCTTAAGTTTGAGTTTAGTTTTTTCGGTTTGAGAAAAATGGTATTTGTTGTGACATTTACTGCATTTTGGGTTTGAGTTTTTCGATTGGAGATGGTCTTAGTGCACTTGGTCGAATCCGCATCACAGTAGCCAGTAACAGTGATAGGACTGGGGGAAGGATGCGCTTAACCGTCTGAAAATGGTACTTGGTAATGAGATTTGTATACCGCAAAGCATTATGATTGATATGTTGGTAAGAAGTTATGTTTGATGTACTAGGAATTAGGGATGTCAATTTAACCTGAGACTGACGGGTTGGCCCGAATAATCCGAACTAAACACCGAGCTAGGGTTAAAAATCTCTTAACCGAAAAGAAACCAGGCTAAATGGTTCGGGCTGAACGAGTTACGGGTTAAATGGGTTGGCCCCACCGGGCCACGGGTTGGCCCGACGGTCCAATCCATTTTTTTTTAAAACTCAAAATATGTTAATATAATTAAATTATTAAATATCAAAAAATATATATCAATTATTTTATACTATAGACTTATTTTATATTTAGATGGAAGTGTTTAAGTAAATTTTATCACGCAAATGATACATCCATATTTTTATTATTAAGAAATATTATTTAAAAAATAATAATTTAAAAGAATATTTGAAAAATGTCAAATAATTTCTCAAATATTAATTATTATTTTAAATAAATTAGATTCTTAAAGTTATTTAGATTTACAAACTTATAAAATTGTTTATTAAAACTGTAATATCTTGTTAAATAAATACTCCTTCCGTCCCATTTTAATAGTCTTATTTTCCATTTTCGTACGTCCCAATTTAATAGTCTTGTTTATAAAAATAGTAACTTTTTCACACTCAACAATAACATATTAATTTCACTCAACTTATTGTACACTCACATGCATTAGTTATTGTGCCAAAACAAAACCAGACTATTAATCCGGACGGAGGAAGTACTAATTATAGTTTACTTTATGTCATAGCAATTATTTAACATAATTGTGAACCTCATTAAATATATATATATATATATATATATATATATAGAGGAGAGATCATGTAAAAAAAAATCCCCATGTGAGAAAAAAGAATGAATCATGTCCATCAGATCTAAAAAAATTAATGGTTGATATTGAATCAAGCAACAACTAAAATGCAATCAAGCAACAAAATAATCAAGCAACAACTAAAGCACAATCAAGCAACATTTCAATCAAGCAACGACATGAAAACAATCAAGCAATGTCGTGAATGCAATCAAGCATCTTTCTCACTTTCTCACGTTAAGAGTTTTCTCACTGGATCCGCTCCCTATATGTTACCGACTTCTCCTATGTTACCATGTTACCTCTACATTATCTTTATGTAATATAGTACATTATATCGCATGAAATAGTACATTATCGTGTGCAATATTACATTAATGTAACAGAATTATTGCATTACATTATCTATAACAGTTTTGTGCATTATCTTCGTAATGTACTTAATTTTCCAAGATAATGTAATTAATTTGTCTAGTTAATGCACCAAAACATGAGGTAACATTTAACATCTGGGAAGTGGTTAACTATATAATGCATCCTTATATATATCTATATATAAATAGGGGTGCGTTAAAGTCACAACTGACCCTTTAGATGGGAGAAGAGAATGAATCTAGATCACCTATTTTAGGTGCTGGACGGTTATGATTAAATATTAGACCAAAATTAAAAAGTTGCATTATCTACCTATAAAATGTTGCATTGACGCGGTAAATTTGTCATTTTTCATACCCATTAAATCTACAAAATAGGAGATTCCCTGATTATAAGCTCCATTATCCCTTCTTTTTAGGGATTTCGAATTTTAATGTATATTTTCCTAAATTAATTATTTTTATCTTTTTTCAAACTCATTATATCTAGAAAAATCCCTGTTTTTTTGCTACATTATCTGTGCTTTATATTAATTTCAAATTTTGATGAATATTTTCCTAAATTAATTATTTTTATATTTTTTTTATCATTTTAAGGGATTTCGAATTTTAAAGAAATCAATTTAACAAGGGACAATTGCATTATTCATAATTTTAAATGTAATTATGCTATAAGATCTTCAATCATCCTATGAAACATAATGCAACTGTAAAAAAAAACCAATTTAGCAATTTGCAATTGCATTATCTATTCCATCGGATTGCAGTATATAGAATATAAATATTGTATTATTCATAATATTAAAAGTAATTATATTCTAAAAATCTCAAACACTTCAAGAAACATATGTAATGCAACTTTGCACACTTATCTAAAGCATATTTACAGGCTAATATGATACAACTTACTTCAGAAAAATAAAAGATTTCTAAAAACCTCAATTATTCCTTGATGGATAATGCAACTGTACATGCGTACATAATGCATATTCATATGCTTATATAATGCAACTTATATCTGAAAATAAACAACTTTGTATTAAGAATGTCAATCAATCATGAAATCTGCAACTCTACAGACATATGTAATGCATATTTACAGGCTTAAATGATGTAACTTACATCTGAAATTTGTACATCTATATTCTAAAACCTCAATCAATACATGAAATATTGCAACTTTACAAGCGTGTTTGATGCAAATTTACAGGCTCAAATAATGCTACTTATATAAGAAAAACAATTAATAATATTCTACAAATATACATTATTTATGAATATCCTTTCAACTCAACCAATCAAACTTCAATTTTCTAAATTGTGACCGTGAAACACAAGCAAACAATCAAGACAAAAAACATGAATAAAAAAGACCCACCGACGGAGAATCCATGACTAAGTAGTGATGTCTCTTTACAATTCCCTCCAAAGGAAGTGAATCCTCAAGAGCGCGAAATAACAGATTTAGCTGCTTTCTTCCTCTCCAATCCTTCACAAGGTGGAAACGCCTCCGTCAATTTCCAAATTTGGAAATCACACGATTTCAACACCAGCCATCTTTCATTACCAACTCACTCCCAACTACTACTCACCTCTTTATTTTTGTATTAAAATTTTGACGAAGCCCTAGCAGTGTATAAATGGGTGGATAGGGTGCTGCATCTGCTTTTTATTTATAATTTAAACCAACTAAAATAGATATAGAATTTGAATGATGGAGAAGGCCAAGAATGAGAGAACTGAAAGGAGTGTGCGTGCCCACCTACACGAAGCAAGGCCTTTGCTGCTTTCCATTTGTTTTGGGATGATAGAATATATTTGGTCAAAGATTTTGATTATCAATTGTGTGATAGATTTTAGGATATTTTTATGAAAATAATTTAATGGAATATATTAATTACTATTGAACCCTTAATGCAATTAAAAAATTATTAAATTAAGTAATATAATAAAATAAATAATTAAATCTATACCATTCAAAACCTAAAATTAAAGGACTAGATTTATTCTCTTCTTCCATCTAAAACTTACTTGTGATATGATTACACCCCTATATATATATATATATATATATATATATATATATATATAGTTGTGATCATATGGCAATAGTTTTTAGTATGAGAAATGAGAATAAATCACAACCCTCTATCTTTGCATATCAACGCTCAATATTTAAAAATTTCCTCTAATTAAAATTCTAAAATCTTTAAATGGTTCAATATAAATTTGTTTTTCATGTATTAAATACCAAATTAAAGATAATTTAATTATCTTTCAAACATAATCCTTATTGGATAAATTTAGAGGACGAAAACCTTAAGGAAAAAAATAGTGATTCTATACATAAATCTCGTAACAACACATTGATTTTCGTAAAATGCACGAAAATAGACCTAAAATGCATTAAGTCGTACTTAAAATACACAATATGATGCATAAAATGCATTATATTTCTCCAGAAAATGCATATTATATAGAGATATAATGAAAATTTTTAAGATAAAATAAGGTGAGAATATAATTTTTTATTTTATGCAATACAATAATATTAGAATGCATATTTGATAAAATATATATATATATATATATATATATATATATATATATAATAAAATTATTTTAAGATAAATTACATCAACATACATTTCATTTATGTAACTTAGTGAGATTCAAATTATTTCGTTGTTTATTTCGATATATGAATGATCGTCACGACTTAGAAAAAATTCAAAATTTACACATTAACTTTTAATATAAACTTGAATTAATTTGATGGTGCACAAATAAGATTATGATTCTTATGAGTAGATATAGTAAGAATATTAAAATAAATTAAGGATATATATATATATATATATATATATATATTTCAATTTTGAAAATCAAATAATCTTTATTATTTATAATAATATTTCCATATCAGATTATATATGGATATCCAGATTTTGATACATACAATATTTCCTTATTAGAGAGATAATTTTTTTTTCATAATGAGGTATAATGCATGTTTCCTTAGTTAAAATGCATCATTTCTAAGATAAAATGCACAATATTAAAGATAAAATGTCGTAAGTAGAGATATAGTGATGGAGATCTAGTTGACAAGATTTTTCAGGATATTTCAAGAAGATTCATTAAAGATATGATTAAGATTTGATTTTATCTTGATAAGATTTGGTAGTTAGTTATTTAAGTAATTTTGAATTCTATCTTTTTTATATATTTTATTTCCTTTGTTTATTAGAATTTGATTTCCTTATTAGATTAGGATTTGATTTCCTTATGAAATTCTGATTTGATTTCCTCATTAGGATTTGAGTTTGCCTATATATAGGCCTTGTTATGGAACAAATAACTCAGTTTTCAGTTTAATAAAATTTGTGAGGTTTTCTCCTTCAATTCTGAAAGCTCAAATTTTCGAATTTCTATTCATCCATAGGAGTTCGACTTCGACTAATCAATTGGACAGTCATATCCATTGGTGGTGTCTTCATTCATATCCTTTGTTGTTGGATCAATTCGCTTTTTGGGTCGTAGGAGAATTTATTCTGGACTACGGTACTTGAGGGTTTTCGAATCCAAAGGTGTTGGATCTTTCCTTGTTTTCAATTTCAATTGCTTTCGCGTTGTGTCTGCGTCCATTCCTTCGAGTTCTCGGTCTGCGATCTAAACCCTCTCGTGCGAGGATCTTATCATTTTGGTACCCAGAGCCAGGTTGTTTCTTTCTTTTCCTTATTATTTTGGTATCAATATCCAGGTCGTGTCCTTCTTTTCCTTTCCTTTCGGTTCAATTTCGTGTCTTGTTTTATTTTGTGTGCCCAATTAAAAAAAATTGTCCTCTTTGATTTCGTGTCTTGTATGTGTCCTTCTTCGAGTTTCGTCATTAGTTTTCATTTGTGTTTTGGGTAAGTAAAAAAAAAAAGAAAAAAAAAGGGGGAGACTTGAATTATTAGTATCATACCATATTTTTTCAAATATTTCCTTATCACATCTTTCTTTATCCATATTTTTTCCCTTCTTGATTACCAAGTAATTTGGTAATTACCTTATTCAAATCTTTCCTAATCACATATTTCCATATCCATATTTTTTTCCTCCTTGATTACCAAGTAATTTGGTAATTACCTTATTCAAATATTTCCTTTTCCATATTTTCCTTTTTGATTACCAAGTAATTTATTAATTTTCTTATTCAAATATTTCCTTATCCATATTTTCCTTGTTGATTTTTGTTATTTCAAAAAAAAAAAAAAGAGAATATACAAAAAGAAAATAGAAAAAAATCATGAAAAAAGAAAAAAAAAGGAAAGAGAGAGAGAGAGAGAGAAATTGTTTTTGCCATAACTTTTGCTACAAGTGTCCAATTTCAGCATAATTGTACTTATCGGAAACGTCTCGACGAGATCTACAAGTGCTATTACTTTGTTGTAACGTTCCATGAGCAGAATGTCTAAAATCGAATATGAGGAATTAGATGATGATGCTAGAATTCAGATGAAGTATATGATGAAGTTTTTGAAATCTGATTTTTGAAAGATGGTGAGGTCAGAGATGGAGATGTTGCATCAACGACTTGACGCATTTGAAGATGATTATTTGGGCAGCAAAAAGATGAGATATAGACAAGCAAAGTGGGAGACTCGACCAGATTGTTCCTCTCCATTTGATAAGTTTCTGTCAAAGGTGGAGCAGGCGGTGGTGAAGGTGTTAGTGGCAACCAAGTCTCAGTCGTTACCACTTTCTTTTCAAGAAACCGAGGAAGACAATATAGTAGTTCAGATACCATTGGAGGTTCCTAGTGAAGCATTGGTGGCAACCAAATCTGAGTCGATGCAGTCAATTCAAGAGACCAAAGAAGAGGTTGTGAGAGTTGCTACACCTTTGGAGAGTCATATTGAAGAAAATGAAGAGATCGAGGTTCCGATTACAGTTACTATCATTACCTATCCACTTTTGGGTATACAAAATCAAAGTCAAGTGCAACAGAAGATGGAGACAAAATTAATAAAAGTTGAAGAGATGGTCCAGAGGAACATAGATGGTCCAGACAAAATTCAGTCCATTCTTGTGAGGACTATTGGTTTGAAAATGAAGATGCATGAAGAGAAGAAATTACCAGATTTTGAACATGATGATGTGCCAAACAAGCCAACCAGGGGCAATGTAAGATGGTCAATTAAAAATGGTACAGACGAGGATTTGAGGACAAATCCTTTTGAAGAAGAGGGGAATGATGGAGATCTAGTTGGCAAGATTTATCAACATATTTCAAGAAGATTCATTAAAGATATGATTAAGATTTGATTTATCTTGATAAGATTTGGTAGTTAGTTATTTAAATAATTTTGGATTCTATCTTTTTTATATATTTTATTTCCTTCGTTTATTAGAATTTGATTTCCTTACTAGATTAGGATTTGATTTTCTTATGAAATTCTGATTTGATTTCCTCATTAGGATTTGAGTTTGCCTATATATAGGCCTTGTTATGGAACAAATAACTCAGTTTTCAGTTTAATAAAATTTGTGAGGTTTTCTCCTTCAATTCTGAAAGCTCAAATTTTTGAATTCTATTCATCCATAGGAGTTCGACTTCGACTAATCAATTGGACAGTCATATCCATTGGTGGTGTCTTCATTCATATCCTTTGTTGTTGGATCAATTCGCTTCTTGGGTCGTAGGAGAATTTATTCTGGACTACGGTACTTGAGGGTTTTCGAATCCAAAGGTGTTGGATCTTCCCTTGTTTTCAATTTTAATTGCTTCCGCTTTGTGTCTGCGTTCATTCCTTCGAGTTCCTGGGCTACGATCTAAACCCTCCCGGCGAGGATCTTATCATTTACCTTCAATGCCTCCGCAAGCGCCGCCCTCATCGACTTAGTCCCCCTCATTTTTGCAGGCAAATCCTCAATTCTCCCATCCGGATACCGTATGAAATTTGCAAAGATGCACCTCCCTGCTCTCAACTCCTTCCATGAAGTAACGTCTATTGCGTACGCCTTGTTCACCCTCCGCAGCTTCGCTTTCGTAAGCTCGATTCTCTTCAAACCTGCAAACGCAACCATAACCCGTTAAAACTCCATCCGTACTCAGATAAAATAAGAGATAGCCTAAGAGGCAAGAACCAACTCAAGATATCATCCTCGATCGGAGTAAATTCGGGATTCCTTGCATCCATCTCAAGATAAAACCATCGGCTCCACCATCACGAAGAATTATCCGATGCACCCGTGACCAGGGGAGGCTGATCTCCCATCCATCGAGTAGCATAACAGTACCCCGGTCGGTAGGGATTGAGGCGGTATAGATAATGCCACTCACGCACAGAGGGCAAACCTAGTCCTTGATCCATGATGATTAAGAACGTTCCCACAAGATGACACCAAGTGACAGACGACAAATTAAAAGGGTACAACCCGTAGGAATTTAGCACGTTGCTGAAGAAAGGATGAAGAGGAAGATCCACTCCCTTTTCCAAAATAGGCAGATAAAATGCCACGAAACCCTTAGGCGGAAAAAAAACCCGATCCTCAACCGAGAGAACCCGATAACCGAGGGGAACCATAGCCGAATTCGCAAGCATTTCCACCAACTGACCCATGGACACTGAGGAAACCGCATCCCTCACTTGGTCCCTTTTTGGATTTACTTGCCTCCGGATACGAGACCTAGCGGATTGCACCGGTGGTTCGCCACCAGAAGAAGAAGATACTTCTACTATCGGTTGCCTAGAGGGAGAACCCGCAACTACCTCCTGCTCTACCTCCGGAGTACCCCTTCCTAGGGACATGGAACCAACCTCCTCAGAGGAAGACGGGTGGACAAAAGAAGACTCGTATTCCTGGGCCGGAGAGCTACTACCCCTATTTTGAGAGTCCGACGGTGAAGACATTTAAAAACTCAAACTACAAACCCTAAGAAAGATTGACAACCGAACCGAACTACCAAGACGAACACAAGAACACGCACGAACAGGGAATAACATAAGATGATCGGAAAAGATGGAAAGCCACTGACCTTAAATCGGAAAATCAACACATGAAAGGGGACCGCAACCGCCGCGGAAAACGTCCGAGAGAAAAAGATAGAGCTCAATTGAATTTGAAGAAGGGAGTGATGTGACATATTTTGCAGGCGACGGTTCATCTCCCGAAACCGCCCACATAACAGCCCCTAAACCTCCGCTAAATTACTGTTACACCCCCGAAACATGGCGGGCTATGCAAACCGTTCCCGCACGGTTTTCAAAAATCTAATCCAGAATCTGCCTTGTGCGATCCGGCAGAATACGAATCCTTTAAGGTTCCCCACTTCCTAAGGGACCCACAGATCTTACGATCCATCTAAAACAAAAAAAAACTTCCCGCAAGAGATTCCCCACGGAGATGCACAGAGCACTATACATGAGAGCTTGAATCCCATAAAGCGGGAGGTCCTACGGGACATCCCCCACCTAACTTGTGGTTCCGAACCTACAAATCGAGCCCGCAAGACAGTCCTACAGGACTACTTGCACTTCCATGTAGAATTCCTGAAAAGAAACTTTACGATAGTCGAGTCCACCTCCGGGTAACCAACATTCCAAAGGAGATAGGGACCTCACGAGGACCCCTCCTGGGCTCCCGATGCCTCTTCACGAGGAGCTCGGAACTTCCGCGCTCTGGGGACTTGCGTAACAAGGGTATGACCCAACTGTTCGACCTTGGGGTCTCTCTAGGTCACTCGACCCCAAGCCCGAAGGGGCTATTGTTGGGCCCAAAAACGATTGGGCTGGAAAAGTCAAGTCCAGGCCCATTAAGAATGATGATGACCCAAAATATAATGTCTAAACTGATGGATTTATATACTGAAAGCATTATGATTGGTATATTATGTACAAGGTCGATTGGTTAATATACTGGGAATCATAAATGTTGTATGTTCATCTCCTGTCTGAATTAACAAACATGTGTCGCAAATGCAATTATCCTCTTATCTCGTCGATAGGGAGATCATACGGTGTGTAGAAGATCACGGAAGATCATATGGATCGTTTGACCTAGCGAGATATAAATAGTTATCACAGCTGAGACAGTTCCAGGATAAACTGTCGGTGTAGGCTGCAGCATACGAAGTAATAAGCATCCTATCTAGGATGGCTTGGTATGCTGGTGTGGGGCACACATTGATAAGGACCTAAGTCGAGAACGATTCTTTTATCTGACATTAAAAGAATCTAGATCTCTATGGCTTGACGAGATCCTAAGCCTAAATGAAGGTACAGAAGTATATACAAATTGTGTATTACTTTGAGTTGCAGTGAAAGGCTCTAGTTGAGGTTGTATATCTGTATCTTAGGTAATAGCAGTTTGTGTATGACTGTCTGGTACTGGAACTAGGTAACCACATCCAGTATAGGATGGTAACATTCCCTGAACAGCTCAAAAGGTTCGTTATGCTAAGTCCTGCAGGCTGATTAAGTTCAAGCATAAGTGAAAAGGTTTGAGTGGATTGATTCTGGAATATAAGATGTTATTTAATTAAATAGCTTGTCAGAGCTTAAATTAATTAACGAATGTCTGTAACCTTAAATATGGGGATAAACTGAGCCCATGCAACCCGTACCTCAAAACATGGTAGCAAATAGGTAGGACAGTATTGATTCTCTGGTGGAATGAATCAATATTAATTAATTAATTATATTCTGGGTTGAATATGGGAATTAATTAATTGATAGGCATTATTTGCTATTTGCATTTTGGTCCCTGGTCTGGCCCATGAAACTCAAGCCCAATAGGAGTCCAGTAATTTCCTATAAATAGGCCTCAGTTCCTCAGATCTCAACACACCACAAGATCATAAGTTGCACACAGCAAACCAGAGTTTGGGAGCTATGGTGATCGACTAAGATCTGAGAACGAGGAGGAAATTCTGCTTCTCAACCGGGCAAGGGATCTGATAGAGAATATTCACCGGAATTTCAGATCGAGTTGGGATATAGATCAGAAGATCAAATCAGGAGGATTTTTCTTCTTCTCTCTCTCCTCTTTATTTTCGAAAATAATTGTATTATTTTCATAGATTTTTTTCCTCAATCTGTTAGGAAATTAAATCCTTGTGCGTGGGAAAGATCAAAGGGCATCTCCGCGCACGCGTTCTTCAGAGTTCATCGATCCAGGTATTCCGCATAAACCTTCTTATGCATAATACTATAGGAGCATGCTAGGATTGTTCATAGGCATAGCAATTTATTTTTGATATTCCGATTAATGATCCTTGGCAAACGAACTTCGTGATTTAGTTCACGAATCCCTTCATAAACGAGCTCAACGACTTCGAGGTAACGACTTGAACCAAACCCGAGGATAGAGATATAAGCTTCAGTACCAAGTCGAAGTTTTGACCATTTCCTGCCCCGAAACCATCGGCTCTTGAGGAGATCCTAACATCGTGCACGACCCAAGCAGGAGGCTCCAAACTCAGAAGCGCGCTGACATAGGAAGGAGGTTGGAAGACCGCAGTTCAAAGCCATTTCCACCCAATAAAATTGGAACAACCCCCGAAGATCTCGCACAAGCGGTGACGCTCTCCCATTATGGAGGTCGAGGCGCCCCAACCAACTAACTCCGCTAAAAGGGCGCAAACGGCCACTACCAACGGCTCCCCCCAAATGTCGGAACTACCGTAAAAAATAGCTAGGGTTGTAACAAACTCCCTTGTCCTATAAAAGGGACGTGGATGGTTCATTTTTACACACGTTTTTGATCCCTAAGAGTAGAAGCACGAGCACACTACAACACAATTAATTTGCTCATCACGTCAAGTTGTAGCTACGGCCGGTATTTATTATCCCATTTTCATCGTTGTTGGTTGTATTCTCGTTCAATTTTCCAAGGGTCCCAGTTTCAACACAAATCGAACCTCAACATATATATATATATATATAGTAGTGATCAGGTGAGAATGATCTTTAGTATGTGAAATGAGAATAAATCTCAGCCTTGATCTTATCATTTCAACGTTCAAGATGTATTTAATTCCGTGTGCAATTTTGGTCGATTATTTTGCATTAAAGGACAATATAGTAATTATATACAATGAATGATAATTTTAAAGCCTGCATTTTAACTAAGATTTTGGTTCATTTTAAGGGCAATATCTTGCATTAACATTACATTGTGAAATAAAATGCTCTATATGATAAGATCCTCGCCGGGAGGGTTTAGATCGCAGCCCAGGAACTCAAAGGAATGGACGCAGACACAACGCATAAGCAATTGAAAATGAAAACATGGGAAGATCCAACACCTTTGGATTCGAAAACCCTCAAGTACCGTAGTCCAGAATAAATTCTCCTACGACCCAAGAAGCGAATTGATCCAACAACGAAGGATATGAATGAAGACACCACCAATGGATATGATTGTCCAATTGATTAGTCGAAGTAGAACTTCTATGGATGAATAGAAATTTGAAAATTTGAGCTTTCAGAATTGAAGGAGAAAACCTCAAAAATTTTATTAAACTGAAAACTAAATTATTTGTTCCATAACAAGGCCTATATATAGGCAAACTCAAATCCTAATGAGGAAATCAAATCTGAACTTCATAAGGAAATCAAATCCTAATCTAATAAGGAAATCAAATTCTAATAAACAAAGGAAATAAAATATATAAAAAAGATAGAATCCAAAATTACTTAAATAACTAACTACCAAATCTTATCAAGATAAATCAAATCTTAATCATATCTTTAATGAATCTTCTTGAAATATCTTGATAAATCTTGCCAACTAGATCTCCATCAGTAAAGGAAAGGGCGAAGGCGGAGGCAGGGCAATAGGAGAAGAAACGACCATCTTTGGACAGGCGAGCTGGCTCCCATCCGCCCAAGAGAGCGGCTACTGAGCATGAGGAGAGGCAGTCATTTGTTCGAAGTCAGGAGGAGTCTAGCAAGAAGGACGAGCGTGTGGTGACATTTGTAGAGGACGACCGCAATCAGCATCGCGAGAGGAGGAGGAGGGCTAAGGTGGGCGCGCATGAGGATTCTCACTACTGGGATGCTGACAAGTCGAAGGTTCAGCCTCCTCCTCCACCTCCTCTTCAGGGTCGTGCCACCGAGGTGGAAGCTTTCATTTCGAGGGCGAGGCACTTCTTACTGGTGCCGCAGTTCCTCCGGACGTATCCCTTGGGCTGACTTTTTAGAGGGTGGCTGACGTGGATCAGAAGGTCCTAGAGGTAGGGGTTGGCTTCGTAACTTTATGGTTCTTTGGAGTTTGCTATTCATCGTTTATGTTGTTGCTTTGCAGGGCGTGATGGACCTTTTGGAGTTCCACAAGGAGGTTGCTATCCACGTAGAGGATCAGGTAAAGGATCTTTCCAGGGTCAAGATGGAGGGTCCTCGTGGAGAAGGTCCAAGGACTGGAGGAGGAACTGGCGGGCGCTCAAGAGGACCTACGTCGGTGTCAGCTGGAGTTGGAGAAGGCTAAGAAGGGCTCATCTGCGCTAAAAAAAGAGTTCACTCGCGCCGCTATGGAGGTGGACTCTCTTCGTGGGGAGATTTGCACCCTGACGGCTCAGCTAGGGTCGGCACGAGAGGAGCTTCAGGCCCGGGATATCAATTTTAGGCAAGAGCTGGGGGATCTCGGTGATGAGATTGCTCGGCTCAAACGGGGAGAGGGACTCGACTACTCCACCATCGTCATGTCTGAGCATTTTAGTGAAACTTATGAGGTATGTTTCTGTGTGTTGATATCTGGCAACTTGGTATTGGTTTGAATTCTTGTCGTTCCTGCAGATGATGGTGGGGCAAGCGACTAATGAAGTCCGTGGTCGAATCGCCCTCAAATACCCTGACCGGAACTTGGGTTTCCTGGATGAGCCGGAGGAAGGTGCTGAGCGTAAGGAGCCGTCTCCACATCCGAAGGTGGATGACCAAGTGGAGCTGAATCGGTCCCCTGTTGAGGAGACTCCCCGTCCGACTGCTGAAACAGATGATCTGCAATGCGGGGAGCAGCTTGGGCCTCAGCCCGATTCCGCCGAGCCCTCCAAATCTGCCGCTACTTGAATTTCTTCCGAGAACAAACTTTTATTTTCTGTTAGACTTTTGAACAATCTTTATGTTGGATGCTTGCAGAACTTGCTTTATTTTGGTTGTTTTTTGTTGAATCGTGTGAACGGTGGTCACCCTTTGCTGGTATGTGAAGATGGGTGACCTTTTATGTAGATAGATGTTGGCCGCTACTTCGGCGTGATCGTATTATGCTTATGTTTATTTTCGCTGAAATGTGTTTGCCATAGGCAAAATAGAAGAGGGTCGTGAGTGTGGGCGATGCCGCCTCCGACGCCCAAGTTAGTATCTGATGTTGAGAGTTAAACGAGAGAATGTAAAGTAGCATACGAGTGAGATGATACAAGACAAATGATGAAAGCAAATTCATAAAGAGAATGATTGATTCATCGAATTGAAACCAGCGTCATCACAGTGGAAATTATTGTAAAGCAAAGCAAGACACAACGATATTGAGATGCAAGCAAAATCAAATTAAATAGGGTGCCGCAAAGTAAAATAAAGAATAGCATATCTGCTGGGACCTTCGTGAAGGATCCAGGAACAACAATAATGATAGTACCGCTTTAAGTGTTTGATGTTCCAGCTATTGCATACGTGCCTTCCTTCTGGAGCGAGCTTCCCTGCTTTGTCCTCCTTGGTGTTTTGGAAAACCTTCCTTAGCACCAAGTCGCCTTCACAGAGGGTTCTCAACCGCAGTCTTTTTGTTGAAGAATCTCTCCACTTGCTGTCGTCTTTGGGCCATCCGGGCATAGGCCTCGTCTCTTACTTCGTCAACCAGCTCACGTCCTGCCATAAGGTTGTGGATGTTGCTGTTCAGCTGACAGAATTCAACTCTAAGAGTTCCCAATTGTGCTTCTATGGGAATCACAACCTCCTCCCCATAGGCTAGGGAGAAGGGGTAGACCCGGTCGCTGTTCGTGGGGTCGTCCGATAGGACCACAGGACCCCTGGTATTTCTTCTACCCACCGAGATTTTTGGTCTTCTAGCTTCTTTTTCAGAGTATTACGAAGAGTTTTGTTGGTAGACTCGGCCAGAACATTCACCTCGGGGTATGACTTGCGATAAACAACTCCTATCTGAATTAACAATCACACGATGCGAACAAACAAATCAAGTTATCTCATCGATAGGGAGATCATGCAGTGTGTAAGAGATCACAAAAGATCGTATAGATCGTTAGACCTAGCGAGATATAAACAGTTATCACAGCTGAGACAGTTTCTGGTTTGGCTGTCGGTTTAGGCTGCGGCACACAAGTCCATAAGTGGTTTTTCTTAACTGCTTTGTGTGACCGTTACATCTCAATGTATTGATAGGATAAACAGTGAGATGAACCATTCTACTTGACATATGAATGAGTAAAGATCTCGGTAACTTGGTCGGATATAAAATCTATTGAAAGCAGAGGGGCTTACATGGGTTGACTGTCACTTTGACTTGCTATGGTGGAGAGTCTTACATGTACTCATATATCTGCATCTTGGGTGATGGAAGTTTGTGTGGGGTTTCCTCAGGCTGCATTTAGATAACCATATCCGTTTTAGGATCGTGACATTCCCTGGGAAGCTCACAAGGTTTGTTATGCTAAGTCCTGCAGGCTGAATCATTGATTCAAGCATAAGTGTGAAGTGTTGAGAGGTACTACTAATGAATAATAAGAGATTAATTAATTGCAGCTAATTGCATATGCTGAATTAATTAATTAATGTCTGAAACCATAAATATGGGCTAAACCAAGTCAATGCAACCTGTTCCTAATAATGTGGTAATAAAGGGGTAGGTCAGCATTACTTCTCTAGTGGCATGAATTAATGTTTATTAATTAATAATGTTCTGGGTTGAACATGGAATTAATTAATAGGACGCCCACTTTATTATTTGCATTTGATCCCTGGTGTGGCCCAATGTGCTCAGAGCCCATTAGGGTTTATTAAATCCTAATAGCTCATTCTCCAAATCCATATAAAAAGATCAATTCTCTCTTCCCACATAGGTTTTTGAAGTTTCAAATCAGAAACCCTAGAGAGAGTGAGAGAGTGGGTGACTATTTAGGTCCAGTAGCGCATCCTCACCAGATTTTCGGATCGAGCAAGGGTACAGATTAGATCTGTAGGAACACCATCAACGATCTACCACCATTATTCAATCCGCAGGAGTTGAGGTATTCCTTTGAATCTACGTATTAAATTAAATAGGAGAATGCATAGGGCATTTACTGTTTGTCATAGTGTTTATTTTGATGTCCAAAAAATGAATCAGGGATTAAAAATAAATGGAAATTTCAGTCACCTATTGTAGACTCAGTTCCTACAATTGGTATCAGAGTCTGGTTCGTATTTTATGGCTCAGTCGGAAGATAAATTTTGACATTCAGTTTATGCATGTTATTTACTTTATCGTGGATGGATTTATATTTATCGTGGACGTTTTTGTTCTCTTGCCCCCTATCTGGTTTTTTGTTTTATTTTTAAATCGCGAGAAAATTTGCGATTAGATTGATAGGAAAAAATATGTAATATATATGTTGTATTATTATTTTTGTATTCAATTTGTAACCAATTTGAGAGAGAGAACAATAACATGACAACAACGGTTCATGGTGTTTTCTAGAAGGTTGTGCAAGCAGCAGCTGCGCACAGGCGGCGCGCGACGGTGGCTGGTGGCGGCGCTCGTCGGCTGGCAAGCAGCGGCTGCGTGCAGGTGGCGTGCGGCAGATTGCTTCAAGTCACAGCGTGCACCTCCTCCTTCACTTGCAATGGCACCGGTTCTGGTCAGCACGGGTTGCAGCGTTCAGGCAACAAGAGCGCGCACATCGAGGGCGAGCGTTGGGCTGGGCGGTGGCTGCGGTTTGCGATTGCAAGCAGCAAGGTCGCGCGTGCTCTTCTCGCGGCGGTGGAAGGCATTGCAGCTCCTGCTGCAGCTGCTGTCTTTCTCTTTCGCGAGTCCACATCATCTGATGTGCGAGGCCCGACGACAGATGTTGTGGCAACGATGGCGGGTTTTAGGTGGAAGGAAGCGGCGGCAGCGGTTGTGGTCTCTGGTGGCGGCGGATCTAGAGTTTGGAGGAGGAAGATGCAGCTAAGGTTTTGGGACTAGGGTTTGTCTGCAGGCTGGGTGCGGTCCTGGCGGCGGCCCAGTTTGCTGAAACTAGGATTTCTGCTGAAATTAGAGTTTTACAACCTAATGGGCCTAAAACCTTTATTTTTGGCCCAAACTGCTAAAATTTTCCAAGCCCAATATTGCAGATTTCAAATTAAAGAGTGGGAGCCCAGTTCAAAGAATTGAATTAAATTAAAGCCTCGTATTAGATAGGTTTAATTTTTATTTCCCATGCAATTGCATCAGCGGGGCCACGAGTAAATAATAGGAAAGCATGCTTCTGCTTTTATTAATTATTTTTCAAGCATGTTGTAAATAATAGGGAAACATATTACTACTTTATTATTTATTGTTCAAAGCTTGCTTTATGTGATTTATTTTATTTATTAAATTACGTCAATAAATTCCGGAATCATGGAAATATGATGAAATTTTAGATTTGACATAATTTAAGGATCATAAAATAATCTGTGCGCATAAGAACCTTTTGAAAGAAAAAGACTAAGCAAGATTTTTTAATTAAAATCAACAAGACCTCCACAATGCGATCTCTTATTAGAAGTGGCAGTGAAGTGAGTAGACATCAACACGATCGTAGCCTGCTTGATTTATTTGTCCATAAGTTCTAATAGATGAGATTTCTAAATAAAATATTTAAACATGTGAGAAGTGGACAGAGAAGTCAGTAGACGTCTACACGACCGTAACCTGCTTACTTTATTTGTTCATAAGTTCTCCAGGATTGTATTAAATGAGATATCAAAGGTTGTATGAGACATGCATCATGGGTCTAGTACGTATGACAAATCGTCCTTTTTACTTCCGGAGTTAGAATTGTGGTCAAATGCTTAGATGTTGCCTGATACTAACTCATGAATGATGTCCATGCTCATATAGTTTGAAAATGGTCTTAGTTTTATCTCCGATTATTAATTTCATTTGCTGGCGAATACCTGGCATGGATTGAAATTAAAGACTAGAACTTCAAAGAGCAGTCTGGTTAGGTCGTCTACTGTAAACGTCTTCGAAAGGAGCTTGCAGTAGATGCACCTAGGCAATTGGGGGAAACAATTGTATCGGTTTATCAAAAGGTTACAATGCATATTTGTTTCAATGTTCTGCATGTATGTTCCTACATTAATCAATTATTGTTTTCAGATATGTCTATGAATAATGTCATCAATATCTTGGCACAAAATCAATTAACTGGTCCGATTTTCCTGGAATGGAAGCGCAACTTGGATTATATCCCAGTTGCAGAGGAACATCAATTTGTTCTTAACACTCCGTGTCAAGCTGTCCCCACTGCTGAGTCAACTGATGTGGAGCGGAACCTCCATGTCAAGTGGGTCAAGTCTAATAATATAATCAAGTGCTGCATGATGACCACTATGTCTAAGATGCTCTGATCGCTAAATTATTTAACAGCGACTTAGCAAAGCAAATAATATAGCGGCAAATGAAATTATCGATCCCCCAGGGAAAGAAATAACAAATAATCTTTAAGTACTAAGTCGAGCGTTCTTGAAAACACTGATTAGGAAAATCAGATAAAAAATATTTTGTTGTTATGAAAATCGCAATATTTGCTAATGAAAATTAAACAGGAAATTGAAAAGCTTTTGAATTCAAATAAGAGAAGCACAAATTCCAAGGATATCTACCTATCAAGTATGACATGTATGAATGAATTGATTAATTCCCAATTTTAATTCCTCTTCGTAGTGAAACATCAGAAAAGTATTACGAACTTCTTTGTTGGATAATTCGTAAAGTAGATTAATTAATTACCTATCTCCGCTCGGTCTTAAGATAAATTAACTAACTCCAAAGATCTACAAATTTATTCCTACAATTAATCTCCTTCAGTTACGACAAGAAATCAGATTATATTGTGAAAATCTCTTTCCATTGGAAACTGTCACAGTTACGTCTCAAGTAATCAACTAGATAATCCTAAGATGTGGCCAACAAATCAAGATTATGAATAAGCACAAATTTCACAAACTACGAAGGGAAAGGGAAAATAATTCAATCAATCAAAACATGTATACATTGATAATTTGAAACCCTAGAATCTGAGAAAGGATTTAGTTACACATATTCACGGTAATATTCATCATGGAAAAATAAAACCTGAATTGCATAAAAACTGGAATCCGGAAATCTTCCCACAAGAACTTGTCTTCAAACATAAAACACTAAAAATTCTTCAATACTATAATCTTGTAATTGCTCTAACTCTCTTCTCTCTAAAAAATGAATTTACATGAATATTTATAGGGGTGAAAGATGTATCCAGCAGTATCTAGGGTTAGATTTGCCTTTATCTCCAAATTAGATTCAGATTAGGAATACCGCATGCGCGTCGATCGTGGCGTTCTGGCATCGATCGCTGCTCCTGAAACATCTTCATCGATCGACGAGCATTGGCAGCGATCGACGCGGCCTTTGCTTCTGTCGATCTTCCTTTTCCCTTCGTCGAGCGCTGTGCCTTCTTTCCCTCGTCGATCGATGAGCCTCTTCGTCGATCGATGAGGTGCTGAAACTGGGATTCTAATTCTTCTCTGTTTTTCGACTAAAAACCTGCATGATTCATCAAACACGACATTACAAGTACAAAATCCAATTCATGCATGAAAAAGATACCAAAAACGATCTAAACACTACACAATCAGTCAAAGAACCATAAGATAAGTTGGTGAAAATCCTAACTTATCAACTCCCCCAAACTTAAACCATTGATCGTCCTCGATCAATTCACAGAAAAGAATTCTAATCAAATGCAGATACAAGTGTGCAATGCCTCACAAGCCTCTTTTGCAATCTAAGTTTTACTTACTCACATAAATCATGCAATCCAAACAAATTCTTATTGGTAAACTATTGAGGAGAAACCTCACCGGGCAGTGTTTGCACTCATCGCTCAATCAAGCAAAAGGGTTTTGAAATCCACTCCTTCAAAGTTTTAGTTTATTTCACCATAGGTTTGACAAATTTCTCATCTCTCCACTGCTTGTTAGTGTGGCTTTTCAGGGAATCAGAAAGGTCTTTATTTGGTTGTAATGTGGCTCACCTAATAGGTAGGATATTTTTGGCTAAGTGACTCAAAATATTTCAATCAACACCAAGTCTTTAGCATATCATGCCCACATAAAAAAAAATTTCTTCACACAATCTGGTCCTTTTCGTTCTTTTTTTTTTTCTTTTTTTTTTATTCTCGGGGTTCCTAAGAACTTGCTCTTAGTTATTTATGAACAACATAAACGAGTTTCCCTCATTTTCTTTCTTTCTCTTTTTCACCAATGTTCATTTTTCTAACTTTTCCCATGGAAACCCCTAAAAATTTTTCTTTTCTCTCTTCCTTTTTTTATTTTTTTCGCACATGGCCTCACATCACATTCCCACAATTCACACCATTCAATAAATCACAATCATCTTATTCATCAACCCTTCTAATCAAAGAAAAATTCATTCAAGGCTCAAAGGGGCTACAAGTGAAGATTTAAGGTTAGTGTATCGGGGATGGGCTACGAAAGAACATGCCTAAAATTATTTTCACCCTATTACCGCACTTAATGTAACCTCAAGAGAGAAATTCGTCAAATTCTAGGAAATAAATCTAACAACTTTGTCACCCATCAAACGAAAAATGGCACAAATTCCTCACAGGGTAGAAATTTTCGTTGCTCCTCAATAATTATCCAATTTTGAACGGTTATCATGCAAAAATTTAAGTTTCAAAGATCAACATATCAAGCAAAACAGCTCCTATCATTGGCTACTTTATCACACAGATTATCATTCTTAATCAGCAAATATCTCGATTATCAATCAATAATTCTAGTTCAAGTAAAGACAAATAATCAGTCATAACACCATCATAATCAAAAAGTTCCGACTGTCCTATGTTCAAAAGCTCCTAAACAATGCTAAGACTATTCACTTAGAACAAGTACCACAAATCAAGAGTTCAAAACTTATTCAACACAGAACAAGTATCACAAATCAAGAGTTCAAGAATACTAATTTTGAGTAAAAAGCCTTGCAGAGAGCAATTGTTTACACTGAAGCAAAAGAACAAGGATGGTGATGGTTCAGAAAAAAACAAAAATCGAAAACAAAAACAGAAAAACAACGAAACAACAAAAAAATTAAAATAAAGCAGGAAAATGAAAACAAACAAACGTTTCCCTTTTCCTATCCTCATCCCCCCAAACTTGTTTCACTCGAAGGAGTGGACAAGTTTGAAAGTTAGATAAGGAAAAAGGAAACGGTACCTCATTCCTCCTCCGGAGGATCCTCCATCTCGACATCGGGAGATGGCCACAAGGGCAGTCGCCGTCGGCGGTCTTGTCGCTCTCTCTGCCAGCGTAGGTAAACGGACTCAGGCTGCGTGTTCAGGAGGAGTCGCTGCATCTAAGTGTCGAGGTTATTCACCCTCGTGTTCACATTCTGTCGAAAGTCTGCCTGCCGTGTGTGCTCTGCTGCATGCAAGTCAGCCTGCTGCTGCATAAACTGGTAGATCGTCGCCAGATCCACCCAGGAAGATGAAGACTCTCCCGAGAAGTGGCGTAGCAGCCGTCTGCCGGTCCGGTCAGGGTTGTGCTCTCCTCCTCCGTCATCCTGAGGTTCCTCCTCCTCGGGCATTTTTGGGGGCGTCTGCGGCGGTCACTGGTCTGGCTGGGTCAGTGGTCGGTGTCGAAGTCTGGAGGTACCTGGGCCTCCGTGTGCTCCGACCATCAGCCTCAAGTGGGCGGGTGTGCTCATCAACCAATTATCACGGAAGTGATAATCGGTGACGTGAGTGAGGTCCCGCTGTGGAAGTGGAAATCTGTCCCCATTGGACATCCGCAAAGACCAACCTGACACCCGTGGTGAAAGCATCAACATCTTCACTAGAGTCCCAGTGCCGAGTCCTCGGTTGTCGTCCTCAAGCGACTCGATTTGTGTCAAATCGATCCCCACATGCTCCGCAATCGGGGTGATCAATCCCCCGCTCCAAAGGTTGCCTTTAGAGGCCTTGATCTGATGCAGCCATTGGTCCATGACTAGCGCCGCGAAGCTAAACTGCTCCCCTGTCAGCATGCAATTGAGGGCAAAAAGTTCCCCCACTCTTACTTTCCCGCTCTCATGTCTGCCGGTGATCGACACCCCCATGCATCTCTATAGATATCTGAAAACTGGGTTGTCGATGGAGGACGCTTATAAGGTCCCCGAGTCAAACTCCCGCAGGTCTTCTTTGGCATCAGAAGCGATCTGGGTCCATAATCGGGCAATGTCGAAGTTTGGGGGGAGAAAACCGACCCCCCCAACGTGGACTCCCCAGATTTCTTCAAGCTCGTCCCTTGGAATTTCGTAGTACTGGTTCAGAAGCTGGAAACCAATTGTCGTAGGCTCTGATTCTGGCTGAACTTCGAAGATGTGGAGTGAGGCCAGAAACTCCAGGACAAGTGACGGGTATATCGGCCATCAGGCTGTCATCCAAGCATTCCAATCAATTCTCTGCAAGAGAGCTTCTACATCTGCTCGGATTCCCAGCATTTGCATTGTCTCCGGGCATGGGTAAAGTGTCTGCCGGATAGTGAACTCATCTCCTGAGAGTTTTCTGTATCGCCTCTCATGAGCCTGTTTGGTGAAGGTGGGTCGAAAATCCATGGTCAATCTGCAAGGGTAGTGGGAAAAATTTGTCAAAGTTCATCACAATTCTACACAAAATTCCCAACATGAGTGCATCCAGTTGTGCTATAATCCACAGAAAAAATTCTACCCATGCAAAATTGATTCGACATTCATGCAATTCAAACTCTATCCTAGCATATCACCTCCATGTTTGACATAATTTGTCCCAGAAATAGCAAGACTAGAATAACACCCCCAACTAGAATTATCCCCCAAACTATCGTTCGTCAGATTCAATGTAATTCAAGCGGCAAACCAATCACAAGTAAGTACATCGACTAAAACAACTAACCATATCGAATAATCATAATGAATAGCAACGAAATTGACAAAATTGCAAAAATGAAAACTAGGGCTCCAAGTTCAATTTTTATCAAAAATCATGCTCAAATCCTTCAAAACACATGAAATAATCGAAGAGGAGAGTGTTAGGATACATACCGTGGTTGGTAGTGACGAATTTGGGGAGAAAAAAATTCGAGGTGGGTGTTTGGGAGAGTGAGAGAGGCGTGCGTCGTGTGTTGTGAGGAAAAGAATGAAAAGAAATGGGTTTTATACCCGTCTCTGTCCGGCCTCAAAAACACTCGCGTCGATCGACGAGGCATTTTCATCGATCGACGAAGGTGAAACTTGCTCGTCGATCGACGACGATTGGAGTCGATCGACGTGGAAGAATTTCCTCGTCGATCGATGCCTAAGAGCCGTGATCGACGTGGCCCGACAGATGACTGGACCCGAAACAATTCGAAAAAGAAAAATGAAACTCAACTGACTCGACTTGACTGAATTGAAAATAACAGAAATAAATAAAACAGGAAACTGTTGGGTTACCTCCCAACCAGTGCTTGGTTTTATGTCGCTAGCTCGACAATACCTGAGTTTTTAAGGGCGGTTCAAGTAGTACTTCTCCACTGCTTCGATTTGAAGAGGGGTGAAGTATGGTTTCAGGTTTTGCCCGTTCACTTTGAAATTCTTTCCATCTTGGCCAGCTAATTCAACTACACCGTTAATGAATTGGCAGATCACGGTGTATGGTCCGACCCACTTTGACTGCAGCTTTCCGGGCATGAATCGAAGACGGGATTTGAAGAGGAGAACCTTGTCACCTGAATGGAAAACATGCGAGCGGATCTTTTTGTCGTGGAATCTCTTCGCTCGATTCTTATAAATGACGTTGTTCTCATAGGCTTCGTCCCGAAAGTCTTCTAATTCGTTCAGTGCCATGGCGCGTTCTTCTGCAGCTGTCTTCCAATCCAGATTTAATTCTTTCACTGCCCTCCAAGCCTTGTGTTCCATCTCGATGGGAAGGTGACATGATTTCCCGAAAATTAGCTGATATGGAGATGTCCCAATCAGTGTTTTGTAGGCGGTGCGGTATGCCCAAAGTGCATCGTCGAGAACTGCCGCCCAATCCTTTCTTTGCTTCACCGTCTTCTCCATGATCTGCTTGATTTCTCTGTTGGATAGTTCTGTCAGCCCGTTCCCTTGAGGGTGATATGGGGTAGTAACGCGGTGCTTTACTCTGATCGCTAAATTATTTAACAGCGACTTAGAAAAGCTAATAATATAGCGGCAAATGAAATTATCGATCCCTCAGGGAAAGAAATAACGAATAATCTTTAAGTACTAAGTCGAGCGTTCTTGAAAACACTGATTAGGAAAATCAGATAAAAAAGTTTTGTTGTTATGAAAATCGCAATATTTGCTAATGAAAATTAAACAGGAAATTGAAAAGCTTTTGAATTCAAATAAGAGAAGCACAGATTCCAGGGATATCTACCTATCAAGTATGACATGTATGAATGAATTGATTAATTCCCAATTTTAATTCCTCTTCGTAGTGAAACATCAGAAAAGTATTACGAACTTCTTTGTTGAACAATTCGTAAAGTAGATTAATTAATTATCTATCTCCGCTCGGTCTCAAGATAAATTAACTAACTCCAAAGATCTACAGATTTATTCCTACAATTAATCTCCTTCAGTTACGACAAGAAATCAAATTATATTGTGAAAATCTCTTTCCATTGAAAACTATCACAGTTACGTCTCAAGTAATCAACTAGATAATCCTAATATGTGGCCAACAAATCAAGATTATGAATAAGCACAGATTTCACAAACTACGAAGGGAAAGGGAAAATAATTCAATCAATCAAAACATGTATACATTGATAATTCGAAACCCTAGAATCTGAGAAAGGATTTAGTTACACATATTCACGGTAATATTCATCATGGAAAAATAAAACCTGAATTGCATAAAAACTGGAATCTGGAAATCTTCCCACAAGAACTTGTCTTCAAACATAAAACTCTAAAAATTCTTCAATACTAAAATCTTGTAATTGCTCTAACTCTCTTCTCTCTAAAAAACGAATTTACATGAATATTTATAGGGGTGAAAGATGTATCCAGCAGTATCTAGGGTTAGATATGCCTTTATCTCCAAATCAGATTCAGATTAGGAATCCCGCATGCGCGTCGATCGTGGTGGTCTGGCGTCGATCGCTGCTCCTGAAACATCTTCATCGATTGACGAGCATTGACAGCGATTGACGCAGCCTTTGCTTCCATCGATCTTCCTTTTCCCTTCGTCGAGCGTTGTGCCTTCTTTGCCTCGTCGATCGACGAGGTGCTGAAACTGGGATTCTAATTCTTCTCTGTTTTTCGACTAAAAACCTGCATGATTCATCAAACACGACATTACGAGTACAAAATCTAATTCATGCACGAAAAAGATACCAAAAACGATCTAAACACTACACAATCAGTCAAAGAACCATAAGATAAGTTGGTGAAAATCCTAACTTATCATGCTCCAGCAACAACATCAACACTATGACAAAGCGGCTGAGATTATGGATAGTCTCACAGTTACTTATGGGGATTCAAATAGAGCTATTAGATTTAAACTCATGAGGGAAAACATGAGTTGTAAAATGAATGATGGTAGCTCAGCGAGCGAGCAAGTTGTTTCCATGACTCAACTCATGAATGAGCTAATGTTGCATGGAGGTGGTATTGACAGGGAAGCTCAGGTCGATATCATACTCAACTCACTTTCGAAGTCTTTTGAGACCTTTCGACTGAATGTTGTCATGAGTGAAAAGGAATTCACTCTTAATGAGTTACTTAGTGACCTCATGGCAGGTGAATCAGTCATGCAACCTGAAAAGGCAGTCTTGATTTCTTCCAGTAGTCGCCCTGCTTCATCAAAAGGGGTGATTGGAAAGAAATTCAACAAGACAACCTCTAGAAGCAAAAGTTATGGGAAAAAGAAGACTGTGAGACAAAGGAAGAAGGACAAGTGTTTCTGTTGTGGCAAAACTGGTCACTGGAGGAAGGATTTTCAAACCAAGAGGGTTGGACAAGGTACGTCATTAGAATTTGTAACGAAAACATTATGAGCATCTGTTTCTACCCATTCGTGGGTAGTGGATACTAGAGCTATTTATCATGTTTGTTACACTTTGCAAAGATTCAGGCCGACAAGGCAGCTGAATTATGACGAGGCGACGAAATCTGTGGGTAATGCTGCTCGCGTGTCTGTAGTAGCAATTGGAGATGTTACATTATGCTTTCAAGACAATATTTTGATTTTAAGAGACGTTTTGTATTTGCCGGATTTTCGGCGGAACCTTATTTCTATTTCCCGTTTAATAAATGATGGATTTTCAATTATTTTTTATAGTCATGTTACTATCAATGGCAATAACGGTGTTATCTGTCGTGGGATACATAAAGACTCTCTTTATATCATAACTTATTTGCATGAATCTTCTGTGAATGCTGCATATAACTCATTTAATCATAAGAAGAGAAAGTTTTTTAATTTCTGATGAGGATGTTACATATCTATGGCATCTGAGACTAGGTCACATCAATTTAAAGAGGATCAAGAGGCTCGTGGATGATGGAATGTTGGATTCAATCCAGGTAGTTCCACATCGAGTTTGTGAATCATGTATAGAAGGAAAGATGATGACCAGACCTTTCAAGGCAAGTCAGTCTCGAGCAAGTGATGTGTTGGAATTGATCCACTTTGACTTATGTGGATCGATGTATACGCAAGCTCGTGGAGGATTTAAGTATTTTGTCACTTTTATTGATGATTACTCGAGATACGGGTATGTTTACTTACTTCACCATAAGTCTGAATGCTTTGAGAAACTCAAGGAATTCAAAGAGGAATTAGAGAAGAAGTTAAACAAGAAGATTAAGTCTTTACGATCTGATCGTGGTGGTGAGTATCTCAATGACGAGTTCTTGTAGTTTATTTCAGAGCATGGGATTACATCCCAATGGACCATACCGGGCACTCCTCAGCAGAATGGTGTGGGGGAGAGAAGAAATATGACTCTTCTTGAAATGGTTAGATCCATGATGAGTTATGCGAACTTGCCTGTTTTGTTTTGGGGCCACGCGTTACTAACAGTGGCATACCTGCTAAACCTGGTGCCTTCTAAGTCAGTTCCTAAGACACCCTCAGAACTCTGGCATGGGCGAAAGCCCAGTGTGTCAAAGATAAGAATGTAGGGTTGTCCGACATATGTTTTGTCAAAGGAACCTGTAAGTTAGAAGGTAGGTCCAAGCTAATGTTGTTCGTGGGATACCCTAGACAAACGAAAGGTGGTTATTTCTACTGTCCTCAAGATCAGAAGATCGTTGTTAGCACCAACGCGAGATTCTTGGAGGACGAGTTTGTGGAAAACCACAAATCAAAAAGTGATATCATTCTCCAAGAAATTGGAGAAGATGATGCGCTTCCATTGGGAAAACCCCATGGTAGATTGAGTGTACCTCTTGAAGGTATGGAACCAATTGCATGGTCGCCAATGCAAGACTTTGAGCCACAAGTAGCTGCACCAACTGCTGACGCTGTACGAGTGCTCCGTTGTAGTGGGAGGGTACCTCACCAACCCGAGCGGTATATGTTCATGGGAGAGTCTTTGGATGGAGTGGATGATACCGACACATGGACATACGATGAAGCAGTAAAAACAAAGATTGAGAAAAATTGCATGAAGCCATGGACTCAGAAATTGAATCAATTACCACGATGGATGTATACCAGAAGTTTGTGCTACCAGATGGCTTTCGGGCCATAGGTTGCAAATGGGTATACAAACGGAAGAAAGGTTTGAATGAAGAAATAACAGCTTTTGAAGCCAGGTTGGTGGCGAAGGGTTATAGTCAAAAGGAGGGCATTGACTATGACGAGACCTTCTCACCAGTAGCCATGCTCAAATCCATTAGAATTCTTTTATCGATAGTAGCACATATGGACATAGAGATCTGGCAGATGAATGACAAAATTGCATTTTTAAACGTGTACCTTGAGGAAAGTCGTGACATCTACATGCAGCAGCAAGAGGTCTATGTAAAGGAAGGTGAAGAGCATCTTGTCTGGAAGCTAAAGAAGTCCTTGTATGGGCTTAAACAAGCTTTACGGTCATGGAACAAATGTTTCGATGATATGACTAAATCCTATGGATTTTCACAGTGCAAAACCAAAACTTGTGTGTACCGATTATGCGTCAGTGGAAGCGTGGTATTCCTTGCACTTTATGTAGATGACATTCTTCTATTCGGCAATGATGTGAATTTGTTAGACATAAAGAGATGGTTATCCGAACAGTTTCAAATGAAGGACCTAGGAGACACTGGATACATCCTTGGGATTAAAGTCTTGTGTGAATGCAAGAAGAGGATGTTAAGCTTGTCTCAAGCCGCTTATATTGATACTATGATTGCCCGTTTTAGCATGCAAAATGCCAAGAAAGGATTGCTACCTTTCAAACATAGTGTTCCTCTGTCAAAGGCACAATGCCCTGCAACAGAAGAGGAGAAGGATGAGATGGCCAAAGTACCATATGCTTCAGCAGTGGGAGTCTCATGTATGCGATGCTATGTACGAGGTCAGATATCTCTTACGCCCGAGGCATGGTGGCCAGATATCAGTCTAACCCTGGACAGGCGCACTGGACTGCTGTTCAACATATTCTCAAGTATCTGAAAAGAACTCGAGACTATTGTCTCGTTTATCAGTGTGAGAATTTGTGCCTTGTGGGTTATACGGATTTGGATTTCAATGCGGATCAGGATGAGAAGAGATCGACCTCGGGCTATGTGTTCACCTTGGGTGGTGGAGCTGTATCATGGAGGAGTGGGAAAGAGAAATGTATCGCGGACTCCACGATGGAAGCTGAGTATGTGGCAGCTTTAGAGGCTTATAAAGAAGCAGTATAGCTTCGGAACTACCTCCAAGAGTAAGATATTGTTCTTAGTTTGCCCAATACTATCACGGTATATTGTGATAATGTTGGTGCAGTAGCAAACTCTAAGGAACCAAGAACTCACAAGAGGTCAAAGCACATAGAGAGAAAGTACCATATGATACGAGAAATCATAGCAAGGGGCAATGGGCTAATAGAGAAGATTGACATGAAGGATAATCTAGCGGATCCATTTACAAAGGGCTTACTATAGAAGGCATACGAGGGTCATGTTCTTAGCCTAGGACTGAGGTTGATGTCAGCCACCTGGTGACCAAATGTAATAACTAGATTAGAATAGACACATGTCATACTCTGGAAAGTAATGGTATAATGCTTTGAGTATAAGTTGGAGATTGTTAGAATCGTATACATAAAAGCATCATGTTTGATATAATGGTAATCATTAATGACTTGCAATAAAAAAACACCTGTCTGAATTAACAATCATACAATGCAAACAAACAGATCCAGTTATCTCGTCGATAGGAAGATCATACGGTGTGTAAGAGATCAAAGAAGATCGTATATATCGTTCGACCTAGCGAGATATGAACAGTTATTACAACTGAGATAGTTTCTGGTTTGGCTGTCGGTTTAGGCTGCGGCACACAAGTCCATAAGTGGTTTATCTTGACTGCTTTGTGTGATCGGTACATCTCAATGTATTGATAGGATAAAAAGTTATATGAACCATTCTACTTGACATATGAATGAGTAAAGATCTCGGTAACTTGGTTATTGAAAGCTGAGGGGCAGACATGGGTTGACTGTCACTTTGACTTGCTATGGTGGTAAGTCTTACATGTACTCGTATATCTGAATCCTGGGTGATGGTAGTTTGTGTGGGGTTTTCTCAGGCTGGATTTATATAACCATATCCGTTTTAGGATGGTGACATTCCTTGGGAAGCTCACAAGGTTCGTTATGCTAAGTCCTGCAGGCTATATCATTGATTCAAGCATAAGCGATAAGGGTTGAGTGGAAAGAGGTTTTTGATGAGATGATATTTGGATTGAATGTTCATTTTTGTGTAATGAGGAATTGTGGAAGTGTTTTGAAGTAAGACTTTGATTGGGTAGATGTGAGATTATGTTGCAATGTATTATGCTCAATTGGTGGTGAATTTGTGTTTGTGTTTATTACCTACAATAAGGCGATGGAGAGCGGTTTGATCGTGGATGCCGTCGGGTAACACCTTATATCGTTTTTCTAGCTATTTGTTGAGAGTTGTGTTAGCATAGTAGTTGTTTAGGTTGTTTGTATTTTTTCATGATTGTGTATGTGTGATGAACCCGAACTAGACATGACATTTACTTTTGCTAAACTATTGAATTGTTGAGCTTTGTGAGTGATTAATGCTTGAGACTTGACAAAAAAGCCGTGAGAATTGATCTATGATATTGTCATCTCTTTTCGATTGTGAGAGGCGAGATTGAGAGAGAGAAATCTAGAACTTGGATCCATTCTCTATCAATTAGCATGAGTTTTTTTCTAGAAAATGATATTAGGCCATCGATTTCGAGTCCTACCTTGCACATGGTGGTATAAGGTGTTATATTTGATCATTATTTGCCTTTCATAATGTTGATCCCCGTGATTGAGCTTAATTGATGAATTTCTTTGAGATATAATTAGCAAAATGTTTGGGGGATGTGTGTATGAGGGTGATTAAGGTGATGTGAGTGTGGGAATAGGAATTGGTTGTTTTGTTGAATTGAATCTCGTTTGTTGAGGCGAAGAAAGGAATTGATAAGTTGAAAACAAAAGGTGCTAGTCATGAAAAAATAAGCACCTACAAAAAATTGTTGTGAAAAAGAAAAAAAGCGAAACATGCAAAGGGCATGGGAAAATAAAAGAAATAGAAAAAAAGAAATGAAAAGGTAGGAATGTGAAGTCGAATATGCCTCAGGATTGGTTGATTAAAGAAAATGATTCGGGGTTTTAGGAATTTGAGGAGTTTAGTCACTTTAGCCTAAAACCACCTACCTTTTAGATAACCACGTTATAACAAAATAAAAGACCTTCTTGATTCTAGAATCTAGCTCGTTGTAGTATAGTGGTGAGATGGGATGCAAGCCTATGGAAATCAAACTTGATATCTCGTGCTTGAGTGAACGATCCCTAAACACGAGAGGGAGTGAATTTCATTAATTTTATCTATCTTGTTGAGAGGATTGAGTCTCTTAAATTAATCGTTGCACAAATTTAGGTGATAATCTCGTTCGATTGAGGCATGATAAGATTGATTGATGTGTTTGAGTGCTTGTTTGTGTTCATTTCACCCACATATCATAGGTTTTTTGTTCGTTTTTGTCTCATTTTCGTGTTTTGTTGTGTTGGTTTTGTGTATGAAAGGAAATGAACATTTTTTTCGTCATGTTTTGCCCATTTTTAGTGCATTATCGACCCAGATCGTGAACATGCCTTAAAAATATTGACCCGAATGGAGCAGAGGAGTAGCAGGGAGATTACAGAGCCAAATCCCGGTCCGAACCAAGTTGGGTTTGGCCGAGATTTGCTTCTATAAGGCAGATCTGGTCCAACCCTGTAGAGCTCGGCAAGATCTGCTATATAGAGGCAAATCCCGGTCAAGCTAGTTTCATCCGAGGCGAGATGGATTATGTTGTTTTGGTGGTTTATCCGTTTTGAAGCATCCAGGTAGAGCCTATTACATCTAGGTAGAAATTTAGTTATGCTAACTTAATTTAAAAGCTGGAAGGACGAATGGGGAAAGCATTTTTGTCAATATTGTTACGGGCTACTGGCGCAAGAGATGAAAGGTTTTGGGAAAAACTATAAAATTCCATGTTTGACGTCCAAAGGAAAAGTGAGCTGTGTCCTCACTCTAAAGGGTGTCGAAGAGATCGACAACCGAGGTGCTTGAAGGTGCGCGGTGTTCAGACGCAGGAGCTGTTCACAGTTAGAGATCAAGCCTGACTTTTGTAATCAATCTTAGTGAATTTCCAGTCAGTGGACTGAAGAGTGGATGTAGAACATTCATTTGAACCACTATAAACTTTTTGTTATTTAATGTTTTTACTTCATTACTTATCACTTATTTAGAAACACAACACATCAAGTGTTGTTGTATAACTTAAAGTGAACTTAAGAATATTCGAGCTTAAACATTTTTTATAAACACTTGCTGAGTTGTAACCTCAGCAAGTTAAGTGCAACCCGTTGCAACTATAAACACTCTAATTAGGGACCAACAAGTAGTATCAGTGCGGTTGTTCATTACAAACTAGTTGCTTCTATGTCGTTTAGGACAAATCCATTTTCCTTGCATTTTACAAGTGTTTTTATGTTAAACTCGGGATAAAAGGAATGGCGAACAACGCAAAGTTAGGAAAACACTCTCCAAAAACGTACAATGTCTGGAAAGAGAGGTTGATGATCATCTTGAAGAATAATCATCCTGAAATGGCGCAAGTAATCAAAGAAGGATCGATCAAAATTCAGAAGGTGAATGCACAATTTGGTGACAATGTAAATGGACCAGAAATGGTGGATAAGCCATACGCGGGGTGGACTCCATACGATCGAATTCCCGCTCAATTGGACTTCATGGCTATGGACTGATATTAAATTCTCTTTCGGAACCTCTGGTGACCGAAGCCTCTGATTGCAAAAACGCCAAAAAAATGATGGACTATCTTGGAACCTTGAGTCAAGAAATAGATCAGATGAAGCATAAAAAGCTTCAACAATGCGTGGATAAGTACGAGTCACTCCAAATGCGTCTAGGAGAAACAATAAAGGATATGAAATTTAGATTTAACTCTATTATATCTGAGTAAAAGGAGTTGGGGAGAACGTACAAACTCCCTGACATGAGCTGAAAGATACTCTCGAAGATGCCCAAAGACGATTGGTTTGTCAAAGTGACAAGCCTCAACGAGAAAGATCTTTTGAATATTACTATGAAAGAGTTATTCATGCAGCTTCAGGACTATGCATGGGATATCATGCAGACTAACAAGAACGAAGTTGTGAGGGCTGCAACATCCATTGAAAATCACGTCGAGGATGCAACATATTTCGTAAAGAGAGATGTACAAAAGTGGAAGACCAAGAAGCCATTTCACTTAGATCGCCCAACTCAATCAAGCCCAACAAAGGAGACCACATCAACAAGTGGGTCTCAATCTAAAGAAACTAACTATTTCATCAGTGAGCTGGAGGAACCAATGAAAAGTCTGCAAAAGCTATTGCTGAAGGCTAAGGCAAGAAAGAGGAATCACAAGAAAGTCAGCTAGCAGAGAACCAGACAACCAGGAAGATGCCAAGGACTTTCTATGAGTGCAACTCTCCTGACCATCTAAAATTCGAATGTCCTTGAGTAGATCAACAAGAAAGGGCGAGGTTGAAAAGGCTTTTTGAGAAACGCACGTCAAAAGCCGTTGCAAAAGTTCTGTTAACCAGAACAGAGATACCAGACATTCTAGATCATGATGATGAAAGCTATTCCTCAGAGGATGAAGAAGATGTCGTTATGGTATTCATGGCAAAGATCAATGACAATGAAGATGCTGATGAAGAGCAGGTAGCGGAATCAGCGTTAGCGGTGATGAGCAATCAAGTAGCAAATCTTATTATGTTTGCTACTTCTACTTAAGCAAATTTTCATGATCCTGCCGTGTCATGTTTTTCTGACTTGGGAGACATAAATATGGATCTTCTTTCAGAAGAATATTTAAAATTGCATGCGTTAAAAGATGTTTTAGCAAATGAAAATTCATCGTTGAAATCTCAGGTTTCCATTTTGACTAGTGAGATTAAAATATCTAGGTCAGCAGACGTATAACTTTTAAAAATTAAAGCTGAATTCGCCATGCTCAGTAAAAATTTTAAAAGTTTAAAACAGGAGAATGAAGTTTTAATGAGCAAAAACTCCGTGCAAAAACCTTGTAAATGCAGATTTTCTAAAAGCACGAGAGATCTAAATGAGATTTTATATGCTCAAAGGAGCACAAATGATTTCACTGGAATTTGTTGTGAAGAAGGTGAATCGATCATTGCTGATCCCCATAAATCAAAGAAAAAAATTTATGTTCTAGCAACTAAGAAAGTACAATGAAATGCTAGGAAAGACAGAGGGGATAATACAAAATCATCAAACAATGCTCAGCAGGAATGCTGGCAGGTTAAAAATCCCCTGCTGATTGATTGGCAAAGATTAAAAAGAATATCTGCTAAGAGGTGATATGTGCGTAAAATGATCTATTTTTTAATGTGTGTGCGTGCATGTTTGTGTCCATTTTACTCCCATATCATATGCATTCTGCTTGTTTTTGTTGTGTTTTCGTGTTTTTGGTGTTTCGTGGTGTAGGATAGGTTTTGGGCATAAAACAACACTTTTGATGAGTTTTGGATGAAAATCGCCCGAGCTAGGAGTCAAAAGGAAGCAGGATCGACCGAGCGGTGCAGAAAGGGTGCAGGGGGCATTTCAGAGACTCCGCTCGGCCGAGCCAAGCCCTTCAGAGAGGTGGCTCGGTCGAGCCAAGTCGAGCCACCCTTGGCTCGACCGAGCCAAAGCGGGACTTTGGTGTTTTTCAGTTCTGTGCTCGCCCGGGCGAGCCAACTTTGGCCGGTCGATCCGAGGCTCTGTTTGCTCATTATAAAAGGGGGAAAAAGAGTTATTTTTAGGACAAAATTCATAACTTTTCATAACTTAAAATAACCACCTCCTAAATTCTCTCTACCGTATCCATTTCCATCCCTTCCAAAACCTTACCCAAGGTATCAAGGGGCTAATGCATCAATCCTTGGAGGAAAATTGAAGATCCAAGGTGGTAGATCAAGACCTAGCAAATCTAATTGGGGAAGATTTCCTTTTCTACTTATCAATTGTAATGAATGTATTTGATTTCAACTTTGTATTGTTACAATTGAGAGGTATGTTGCTCTAATTCAATTTGGATGTTGATTTGAACAAGGATGCATGAAGATTAGGTTTGATAATTGTTTGTTTACTTTCCTATGAGGGGTTGATTTGCACTTGAGCTTGTTCATACCTATTAGATGTAGGTAATAGCCAATCTATAGGTAGTTGATGTGAACGTTGCAGCCAATACGCGGACGGAATCGTCGTAAAAAGTACATAATCTTATAGTTTTACTTCCAGTCCATGTGCGGAGATAGGATTATAGGGCAATAATCGACGGACGTTTTGGAGTGAGTTAGGGATTGATAATGTAGCTGTTTGAGATTTCTAATTTCATCAGCGGACAATTCACTGGTACAAAGGGGATTGACTAGAAAAGAGTTGGTTGCTCAACCTCATAGGAATTAAAACTTGTTTACATCAATGATTAACCTAATTGGATTAAATCTACGTTTACTTCAATATCCTATCTACCTCATTTGAGTATTTGCTTGTCTTGGTTTACCAAGGTGTGGAGAGAATTGTTTGAATGTGGTTTGTTGGTTTAATTCATTGTTTGTTATATGTTGTTAGCATAGGTTTAAATTGATTGCCTAGTTGATCGAAATTACTCAACGATTCTATGTTACCTAGCTATTAGACTTTGCTATAGTATCCCGATAATCTAGCGGGCGAAGGGAAGAAGGACCTGGATTTGACAAATTTTATTCTTGTGTAGCTAAGAGTTTAATATTTATTGAACTTTTAGCCGCATCAAGTTTTGGCACCGTTGTCGGGGACTTCATTTAGTAGGTTGCTAGATATTGGGGGAAAAGTGAAGCTTGTAGGCTAGGTGTTTGTGTTTTTGCTTGTGTGAATAATTTGTTGTTTAAAATTTGTTTTTGTTGTGTTACTTTGAGGTTGTTGGACTATTGTAGGTGTCAAATGGAGAATCATCAAGGATCTCACTCGGAGAGGCTTAACAATCTCCAAAGGGAATTGGAAGAGATGAGAGCAAAGATGTTGGAGAGACAACGACCAAGGAGACCACTCCGGTCGATATTTGAAGAAATGTCGAATAGTAGCTACCCATGGATGGAAGAGAGGAGACATGACCGAACTGTGAAGTCTAGTTGGGGATATGAAGATGTGGAGCTTAGAGATGAAAGATATGGAGATAAGAGGGGGAATTGTGACCTCCGGAAAAACATGAACTATCCCCCATCTAATGGCTACTCTCCATGTAGACATTATGAGAATCATACTTGGAATCCATCCATAACAAGAGTTCATTGTGATGAATGGGGTAGCCGTGATCATGAAAGAGTTAGAGAAGCAAGATCATCTAGGGAAGCTTTGGAGAGGAAACCGGATAAGCTCGAGGGAAGGCTTTTAGAGTTAAGAATGCAACTATCCGATATCTTGAAGAAGGTGAGTGAGGAACCTCAAGTGGAAGAATATCCAATTTACAAGGAAATTGTGGAAGATGAATGTGAGGATGCAGTAATGGTACTTAAGGAAGTAAGATTTCAAGATACAAGAGTAAAGGAGATTCAAGAGAAAGAACCAAAGAATGAAAAAGAAGCCTTACTCAAAGAAGATGAAGATAATGAAGGCTCCAAGGAGGAGTTGCATGTCATTGAAGATGAAAAGAATAGTGCTCTTGAGATACTCTCACTTGAGGAGTTGCAAAAAGTCCTGACCTTGGTACAACAAAATGAAGAAGGAGAGAAACAAGATGAGGAACTTATGTCGGAAAGTCCATGTGGCAATGTGGTGTTTGAATTTCCTCCACGAGTGATAGACAAGGTGGAAAAGGAGGTAATACTTAAGTCATGGTGAATGAATCATATGATTTGATTAAAAAAGGGATGAGGAGAAGTTGATGATTGATCCAAATGGGGGACAAGTTGAAACTTATATACTATGGATTCAATTGGATGATGCCTTAGAGATCAAATCGAAGAAGGAGTTACCACCTTTGACTTACAAGTTTGACAAGATAATCAATCCTCCTTGGAGAGATGAAAGAGGAGAAAGAAAGATCACCTTGGACAAATTGCTTCGAAGTAAATGCCGATTAAGGAAGAAAGGTGTATTAAAAACTCACACAATTTTTTATAATGGATGATGTGGTAAGGTCTTCTAGCTACCGACGATAAGGAAGCGCTTGTTGGGAGTCAACCCAACCAATTTTCTTTCTTTTGTTTAATTGCTTTTAGTTGCTTTGATTTTGAATAAATGACTAGTTGTTTGGTTTTGTGTTTGTAGGAGGAACTTCAAGATCGAGAGGAGTGTCGATGCACTGTCCACCGTTTTGCAAACTTAGTCTAACTTGACTAAGTTTGGGGGGATGTGCCGGTAGCCGGTACCTTGGTTTATTCTTCTCCATCTCCTATCCTTTATCTTGCAATTAGTTTAGTTGTTGGATATTGACCCTTTATTGGATTTGATTCGATTTGGTTGTATCTATATTGATGTTCTACCTTGGATGAATGTTTTGGATTGTGCTCATCTTGATGATATGTATGGATATTTTCATGGATTTGAGTTTGTTGAATGGTTTTGTTTGTTGAACATTGCTTTTGATAGTATGTTTGGCGGAGCTAGTGGAAAAATGAATTATTTGTATAGATTTTGGATAGTGGAATGATGGTGGAAAGAGGTTTTGGAAGTGAATATGGTTGAAGATTGTTTGATTGTGGTTGTGGAGAGAATCATTAATGAGTTGGCATGATTGAATACTTCCTATTATGCATGGTTTGTGGTTTGGATTATTGGTTTGGTTTGAATGGTGGAACTATTAGATATGATCTTATCATTGTTGATATTTGGTTTGTGGATAGTTTGGTGGATATGAGAACTTTATTGGTTTGTTTTATGCTCAAGTGTTTGGTGGTGTTTGTGTTGATCTAGTAGGTACAAATAATGTCTTGGAGAGCGGTTTGAACGTGTGTGCCGATGGGTAACGCTTTCTATCGTCCCTTCTACCAATTAGATTCATTACATTGTTTTATGGCATGTAGATTGTGGTTAGGATGTTGTGTGCTTGTGTGTGTGTGATGAACCCAAACTAGACTTGAGGTTTGAATCATGATTTACTTGGTGAAGTTGGATGTTTATCTCAACCAATGATAGGGCAGAATCTAGTTGTCGAAGCATGTCTTAAGTTCAACTTTTGAATTGCCAAGTTTTGTGTGTGGTTAATGCATGGGACTTGACAAAAAGCTGTGAGGTTTGAGCCATGATATTGTCATATCTTTATTGTTTGTGAGTGGCAATATTGAGAGTACGAGATCTAGAACTTGCATCCGTTCTATATCTATTGGCATGAGTGTGTAACTAGAAAATGATCTTACGCCATCGATTCTTAGTCCTACCTTTCACACCGGGAGTATAAGGTGGTTGTTATCATTATTATGTCTTTCGTATCTTTGACCCCCGTGATTGAGCTTTATTGGTGAATCTTCTTTGATATGATTAGGACCAAGTTGGGGGGAAAGAGTGTATGAGGGTGAATACGGTGATGAGAGTTGGGTTGGGAATTGATTAAATTTGTATTGATGGGAAATGTTGAGGCATGAAAGATATGAAATAAAGGATTGATTTGAATCCTAGAAAATGTGGCACCAACGAAATTTTTGGTGTAAGTGTTTGAAAAAGAAAAAAAAGAGGGCATCGAAAAATGAATGAATGATGGTGCATTTGAAAAATGTTGAAAAAGAAAAGAAAAGAGAGAAGAAAAAAAAAGTGTGTTGTGAAATGAAAAAAGCCTCGGGGTTTGTAGTGGTTCGAAAAGAACAAGTTTGGGGGGTTTTGGAAAATTGAGAAGTTTAGTCATTTTGGCCCAAAATCACCCACCTTTTAGTTAGCCACGTTACAACCCGTGAAAAGACCTTTTTGATTCTAGAAACTAACTCGTTGTAGTATAGTGGTGAGAATGGATGCAAGCCTATGGAAATCAAGCTCGATATCTTGTGAGTGAGTGAATCTCATCGTCCCTAAACACGTGAGGGAGTGCTTTTGTTTCTTGTATCCATTTTTTATGAGTGGTTCATGTCCTTAGCATTAACCTTGTTACAAAGTTAGGTGATAATCTCGTTTTACTTGAACATGCTAAGATAATCTTGATGAGCTATGAGGTATTGCACGAGGTAGATTAACGACTTTACTTTGTTTTGATTGAGGACAATCAAAGGTTCATGTTTGGGGGATTATGATATGGCGTAAAATGACCTATTTTTGGATGTGTGTGCGTGCATGTTTGTCCATTTTACTCCCATATCATATGCATTCTGCTTGTTTTTGTTGTGTTTTCGTGTTTTTGGTGTTTCGTATGGTGTAGGATAGGTTTTGAGCATAAAACAACACTTTTGGATGAGTTTTGGATGAAAATCGCCCGAGCTAGGAGTCAAAAGGAAGCAGGATCGACCGAGCGGTGCAGAAAGGGTGCAGGGGGCATTTCAGAGACTCCGCTCGGCCGAGCCAACTTGGCTCGGTCGAGCCAAGCCCTTCAGAGAGGTGGCTTGGTCGAGCCACCCTTGGCTCGGCCGAGCCAAAGCGGGACTTTGGTGTTTTTCAGTTCTGTGCTCGCCCGGGCGAGCCAACTTTGGCCCGAGCGATCCGAGGCCCAGTTTGCTCATTATAAAAGAGGGAAAAACAGTTATTTTCAGGACGAAATTCATAACTTTTCATAACTTTAAATAACCACCTCCTAAATTCTCTCCATGGTATCCATTTCCATCCCTTCCAAAACCTTACCTAAGGTATCAAGGGGCTAATTCATCAATCCTTGGAGGCGAATTGAAGATCCAAGGTGGTAGATCAAGACCTAGCAAATCCAATTGGGGAAGATTTCCTTTTCTACTTATCAATTGTAATGAATGTATTTGATTTAAACTTTGTATTGTTACAATTGAGATGTATGTTGCTCTAATTCAATTTGGATGTTGATTTGAACAAGGATGCATGAATATTAGGTTTGATAATTGTTTGTTTACTTTCTATGAGGGGTTGATTTGCACTTGAGCTTGTTCATACCTATTAGATGTAGGTAATAGCCAATCTATAGGTAGTTGATGTGAACGTTGCAGCCAATACGCGGACGGAATCATCGTGAAAAGTGCATAATCATATAGTTTTAGTTCCAATCCATGTGCGGAGCTAGGATTATAGGACAATAATCGACGGACATTTTGGAGTGAGTTAGGGATTGATAACGTAGCTGTTTGAGATTTCTAATTTCATCAACGGACAATTCACCGGTACAAAGGGGATTGACTAGAAAAGAGTTGGTTGCTCCACCTCATAGGAATTAAAACTTGTTTACATCGATGATTAACCTAATTGGATTAAATCTACGTTTACTTCAACATCCTATCTACATCATTTGAGTATTTGCTTGTCTTGGTTTACCAAGGTGTGGAGAGAATTGTTTGAATGTTGTTTGTTGGTTTAATTCATTGTTTGTTATATGTTGTTAGCATAGGTTTAAATTGATTGCCTAGTTGATAGAAATTACTCAACGATTCTATGTTACCTAGCTATTAGACTTTGCTATAGTATCCCGGTAATCTAGCGGGCGAAGGGAAGAAAGACCTGGATTTGACAAATTTTATTCTTGTGTAGCTAAGAGTTTAATTTTTATTGAACTTTTAGCCGCATCAAGAGGAAGTCAGCAATGTCTACATACTTAACCTAGCAGATTGTTCCATCTGCTAGGATGGTTCGTGCATAATCTAGCAAGGCTAAGCAGTCTGCTAATATTGCAAGGAAACCAGCATACACTCCAACTAAGAGGAATACTTACTTGAGGCTATAGTCTAAACCATCGAGTTGTCAAAAGACTGTGAAGGCTCAGCACACCACTACACGTTCTCATGCTAATTCATTGCATTACTTCAATAGGAAGGGAAAGGTAGAAAAGCATTATGACAAAAAGACTGTCAAGATCACGAAAGTCTGGAACTCTAAGGGACTAATCCAGAGAACCAATCTTGCAGGACCCGCAGTTGAACGGGTACCTAAAAATAAATTCTTTATTTTGTAGGAATAGGTTCTAACAAGAAGAACTTTGAAAAAACTAAAAAAATGGATCCTAGATAGTAGATGCTCAAGACACATGACAAGAGACAAAGATATCTTTACAAATTTTTAGAATGTCAGAGGATCTTCAGTCACCTTCGGTGATAATTCGAAAGCAAGTGTGATCGGAAGAGGGTGCATTGAGCTTAATGGAATGCGCATTATCAACGTGACACTCGTCAAAAATCTAAAGTATAACCTACTGAGCATCAGTCAGCTAAGTGAAAATAGGTAGATTATTTCTTTCATTGATACAGTATGCGAGATTGCTGACAAGACCACCGGAGATGTAAAGCTTCGAGGAATCAGAAAAGGAGGACTTTATATGCTCGATTGGCAAAGTGGACATCAAGCTTCATGCTTCGTCGCATTCAACAAGGAAAAAACCAATTGGCTGTGGCATTAAAGGCTAACTCATTTGACTTTCAAAAATATAAACTATATAGCCAGGAACAACATTGTCGAAGGATTGCCTAAAGAAACCTTCAAAAAGGAAGGAGTGTGCAAAGCTTGCCATCAAGGGAAGCAAACTCATGTATCCTTCCGATTGAATCCAAAAAGGCCACCTCCGAGAGAATCATTAAGCAATTGCACTTGGAATTGTTCGGCCTTGTTAATCCACCCACTGTAGGCAACATAAATTACTCGTTAGTTGTTGTTGATAATTATTCCACGTACACGTGGGTGAGGTTGCTCAAGAGCAAGGATAAGGTCAAGATAGTCCTACCGGAGCTGATACTTCGAGTACAAAATAACAAAGAGGTCACGATGAAAAGGATAAGGTCAGACAATGGTACATAATTTTTCAATGGTGCTCTAATGGACTTCTGTGCCGATGCTGGGATAAGACATTAAAAGTCCACTGCGAGAACACCTCAGCAAAACAGCATAGCAGAACGAAGGAATAGAACCTTAAAGGAGGTCGTGCAAATGATGTTTGTTGATATAAATCTCGGTCAGAGATATTGGGGAGAAGTCTTGATTACTTCTTGCTATATTTAGAACCGAAGTGGTCTGAATGCCAGGTTCAACAAGACTCCCTATGAAATCTATCATGGTCGTAAGCCTTCCTCAGCTCATCTTCGTGCTTTCAGTTCACCATGTTATATCCATAACAATGGGAAGTCAAAGTTATGTACTTTATCTCCCAAAGCTGATGAAGGGGTATTCCTAGAATATGGACTTCCTTCTCACAGGGGTTATAGATTGCTTAACAAGAGCACCAATCTTGTGGAAATAATATTCAATGTTATTTTTTATGAAGCTATGTTAGTGCACAGGACTGAGAGATCTTGGAGATGTGATTGAGGAGACCAATGATAACAATGTACAATCGGGATCGAATACTTTCGATGTTGAACCGATTGTTCCGACTAGGTTCATGAGTGAATCTACATCTACGCTGGAGACCTCGGCTGGTCAGCATACAATCAAGAAGGCCGGTGATGCAACTAGTAATGCTGAGGCCTCATTAAATCCTCTCAAGGAGATCAAAAGTCAAGGGGAAACGCAAGAAGAGACTATTCAACAAAATGAAGATGTTGCTGAGAATCCCCATAATGGCGATAGGACTGCTGAAAATAACCAGGAGCCAACTGCTGATAGAGGACTTATCATTACTCCAGCAAATACAAGCCTAGCTGACGAATCATCGGCAAAAATCCATCCAGCAGAAGGCAACCCAACAACTATTGTTGAAAATCTTAATAATCTACAACTTGTTGACGTTCCTATTTCAGGAGGCCAAATCGGAGAACCCAATAGTCAAACAATCTCGGTTAATGAGTTACAAAGACCAAAGTGGCTGTTGAGAGATCATCCATCAGAAGCAATATTAGGAGACCTTACCGATTGAATTCATACCAGACATAGTGCGATGCAAGCTTGCGACATACCCCAGGAAGAGCCAACCAAAGCTGTTGATGCACTTAAATCCATAGATTGGATTAACGCGAAGCAAGAACTATCAGAATTTACGCAGAATCATGTGTGGGATCTTGTTTGATCAACCAACACACCAATAAGTGATAGGCACAAAATGGGTGTTCAAAAACAAGCGTAATGAGAATCGACTTGTCGTGCGCAACAAAACAAGGCTTGTAGCTAAATGATACATGCAATGCGAAGGAATTGACATCGACCAAACATTTTCTCCAGTAGCTCGATTGTAAGCAATAAGGATATTCCTTGCATATGCTGCTCACCATGGTTTTACAGTGTTTCAGATAGACTACGTGGAGCAACCTCCTAGTATTGAACGAGGTGACAAGGTGTTTAGATTGAGAAAAGCTCTATATGGACTGAAACAAGCTCCCAGAGCTTGGTACGAGATGTTGTCACAATTTCTACTAGAAAATGGATTTAAGAAGGGGAATATCGATGACACAATCTTCTTGATCAAGGATGTTGAAGACGTTTTACTTGTTCAAATATATGTGGACGATATTATCCTTGGTTCTAAGAAACTAACCCTTTTTGAAAAGTTTGTTCAGCTTTTGCAAAAAAATTTCAAACAAGCATGTTGGGGAAGATGTCATACTTCTTACGCCTACAATTTTAGCAATCCAACAATGGGATCTTTATTCATCAAAAGAAATATACAAAGGATCTCATCAGCAAATATTGTCAAGAGAAGACAAAGACTGTACAGATTCCCATGAGAACAGCATGCCAAATTTCATTGGATGAAGAAGGCGAATCCTCTAACCCAACAACATATCAAGGTATTTTTGGTTCATTGTTATATTTAACGGCTAGCGGGCTAGATATTTTCTGTTCATGTAGGTGTTGTAGATATTTCATTGTTATCCAAAGAAATCACACATGGAGTGCGGGCGAAGGATTGTCAAATATTTGAAAGGGACAGAAGTACTCGAAATTTTGTGTCCCACAGCAGATGATCTGGCACTCGTTGGATATTCAGACTCAAACTTCAGAGGATGCCGAATTAATTGAATGAGTACGAGTAGGACCTGTCAATTCCTTGGACACAAACTAATCAGCTGGTTCAGCAAAAAGCAACACTCAGTAGCAACATCCACAATGGAAGCTGAATACATGGCTAATGCGAGCTGCTGTACACAGGTGTTGTGAATCAAGCAACAACTTCAAGATTATGAAGTCAGCATCGGATGCATCTCGATCTACTTCGATAATAGCAGCGTAATGTGCATCACAAAGAATCAAGTACATTATTCAAGGAAGAAGCACATTGATATCCGACACCACTTCATCCGAGATCACTTGGAAAAGAGGGACATTTCAGTGGATTACATTTGGACAAAACACCACCTTGCTGATATATTCACCAAACCTCTAGCAGAAAGCAAAGTCAAAGAGCTTTGTCTTAAGCTTGGATTACTGCAGTTGGATCATGTTTTGGAAGAATGAGTCCAAGCTCTCATTCCGTTCTTGGATTTCTTAGATTTCTGGATTTGATGTGGATTAAAGTGCATCCAGCTCACACTTTCCAGTTAAATGTTGAGAAGATTTTTTGTCGATTTGCAGAGTCCAAGCTCTCAGCAGATTCGACATAGGTTGCTGAAGTTCTACCTTCTGCAGACTCCTTCGAGATTGTTGAGTCCCAACACTCAGCAAATGTTCAAAGGATGTTGGAACAACCTTTAGCAGATATCATCCAACAAAGAGGAGTTAATTCCGAAAAAGGCAGGATTTTTCCACCGCTGAAACAATTTAAGCTATATTAATTGCGAAAATTAATGTGTGCTCGGTCAAAATTTGATATCATTTCCGAAGATTTTGTTCAAGGCTCGAGACGTTGAAGACCCAAATATGGTATCACAAAATGCCACGTGGAAAGTATTCCCGAAACTATCGGTTCCCAAGACAGAAGATTTGATTAATCGAAGAACCATCAAGGCGGCTCTATCTATTTAAGGAAGGTCTTTTGTTTAGCGAAGAATATACATCCTTCTAAACATACTCTATTCATGCCATGTTTTCTTTGTCTAAGAATTAAATCCTGTTGCTTAAGAAAACAAGATGTTTTCCATTACTATCTCACCAAAATGCCGACAAGATGGTTTGAGAAACGTGACATGGAAGTCTCCAAATTAGGAGAAAGGGTCGTAATCTTCATAATAAACATTTCTAAGAAGATTCTCTCAATTCTCGGTTCACCTCTGATAGTGGGATTTCTTATATTAGAACCGAAAGAAGATACGAGGTTCATTCCTTCAGGCCAAGACAACTTTATCATTCGTGATATATAAGTTTGTTAGGTGGGTCTAAGGATGAATTTTCATTAGTCACATGGTTTGGGAAACTCCTCTAGGTGTTCGTGGAACTGTGCATCAAACAGAATCCCAAACTAATTCTTCCTCACCTTTTATTCCAAGTTTTTAAAAGATTACAATGGAGAAGAAGAGAGGTGATGGAGGAAAGGCTTGCAGATGGTGCAAATGTTACCCATCCTACATCTTTATGGCATCTGAAGCTAATAAAAGAGTGCATACAAGAGCACCGGTCAGAGCAGATGGTGAGATCTGCTAGACTTGGACCTCCTATCCAAGTGCTAGACTGTCCAAAAGTAACAAGAAAGCTGTTGTCAGAGTCCTGAAAAAGTCTTCTTCAAAGTCTAAGTCTTAGTAGAGTGCTTGTTGGTTGTTGCGTTCAAATTCTCAAGCAAAGTCTCTGCTGTCTACTGAGTCCTAGCTCTCAGTAGATTCCAGATGGTTGCTAAGTCCCAGCTTTCAACAGATTCTAATTGGACGAAAGGCAAACCGTCACTTAAGGCGAAAGGCAAAAGGTGAACCATCACTCAACTTCCCGATCATAGATTTGTCCACATTAAAGAAAGGATCCAACCGTCCATTCAATATTTAAAATCACATAAAGGAATTTGGTTTGGGAATTTCAAACCCTATTGCTCTTTACATTCCTAATTCATATTTTTTCTTCAACTCTATACTTTCTTTTCTAAGTTTAGGAAAATCTAAAATGGCGGAATCATCCAATCGCTCAAGTCCCCTTGCTGAATCATCAGGAAGGCCTAACATTCTTGGAGAACCAGAAAAATTTTAGGCTACCTTCACAGGCATTTTCAAGAAGGAGCATATTGATAAGTCAATTGGCCATGGGCAGAAGGTCTCCATCGCTCACAGGAAGAAGAAGGGCAAAATATCCTTCGAACAATAAACGGCAGCCCAAGTACGGAAGGATAAAATGTTGTATGAGCCTCTGTTCAGAAAACACTTCGACACTTGGCTCGTCGAGCGGCTAGACCACGAAGGTTTGCTGAAATACATGACGACAGAAACTATCAAGTTCCGGCCACACCTAGTAGTAGAGTTCTTCGTTACGGCGATGATCGAAAAATACAAGAAGTTCTTCACCACGAGCGTGTTAGGCACCAAGATTGTGCTGAGCCAAAAAATTCTTTCTCAGAAGTATGGTCAGAGAATTGATTTCCCGGATGTTGCCGCCTATAAAGTGGATGATGGTGAGGAAATGCAAATGAGATAACTCAAATGGAAGACGCCAACCATTCCCAAGAAGGAATGGAAAATGGTTGCACCTCTGAAATCTCTGGATATACATATGAAAGACTTTTCCATCATGGTCATAAAGATGTTGGTATATGAAGTGGGCTCCCTCTCGGAGATAAGCGCTAAGAAATTTGCAGTGATGATGGCAGTGGAAGATCAAATTCGAGGAAGTTAGGCACACTACATCAACTCCAAGTGAATGGCGCATGTGCTGAAGAACTTGAAGATAAAGACCACTCATTTGTTTACCCAAAAGGTGAGTTTCTGATGGTCCCAGATCAAAGTACAAAAAAAAAAAGTGCAGCGGGAGTTTTTACAAGCAGTTGCACTCTAAAACAGGGGGGGTCAGTTTCCCAGTTTTGGTTTTATAAAACTGTGTTTAGCCAACAGTTTACAAATATACACTTCAACAAATTAGAGAAGTGTTGAAGGTTTCATAACTCAGTTGAGAACTGTGTTATGAGAAGAGTAAATGAAAATAGTAAATGAGACAGGATATTATAGTGGTTCGGATCCTTAAGTCCTGCGTCCACTCTTCGGAAGTTAGTCTGGTAATTCACTTAGTAATGAAGTATACACTCCTCACGATCTATAGCCAATCACCACGAAAACCACAGTTCGCAGTAAACTGGATCACTCGCCCAGGTAGATGATCTTCACTCCTTCTTCAGTTCCTTGAAGCCAGTTTACACCTCAAAGTCTTCTCAGAACTGGCAGTCGTCGAAAATGTATTGAGGACAAACCTCCCTTCTCCTTCTCCGGTGGATGGATGGTTGAGTTCTTCCTAGAACAATCGAAAGTTGGCGATAGCCCATAAGAACATGTTCCTCGACAAAGAACCAAGCTGCTATGTTCTTACTCAAAAAGTGAGAACACCAAGAAAGACTAAGTCGAATAGACTTAATCCTCGTGTACTCAAGGTCAATGATCTTTGAATTCGGTAGAGTAATGGCGCTTTTATGTCAAGTGTCGTGTGTGTCTCGCTGGTACTTTTGCTATTTATAGTAGGATATGTGAAAGTAGGCGGTAGAGACAATTTGAATGTTGTCCAATCAATGGCCATTCTTTTCTGTAGTAGCAGATATGTTCCCCTGCTTTTTCTGAACACTGCCATGCTTTTGCATAAAAAGTTTTATCTTATTGTGTCTGACTCGAAAAACGTTGTACTACAGTCATAATGGAGCGTATCTTTGTTCATTATCATTGAGTCTTCAATGCTTTTTATGACTGCTAGGCTCCTTGCTTTTCACGCGTTTCTTCTACGTGAAACTGTGCTTTCCTGATACTGTGAGCTATTCTCAACAGTTTCTCTATAAAAACTGTGTCCACAATTTTCATTGCTATTGCTTCGTTGACAGTTTAAAACTGTCTACACTATTTTCTCCGTCCCTTGCATTTCAAACTGTCTTCACAGTTTTCTTCTCATATTGCTTCTTGAACTAGCTTCATAGTTTTCTTCGGTCTTTCTATTCAGAAAATTTTATCCTCAAAAACTGTTCCACAGTTTTTGGCTATTTGCTTCTCCCGAGCTATTACAACTCAATTATCCTATACAAGGATTACATGAAGTAATAACTCTAAGGACTAAACCTTGGTATACAATTTTGACACATCAAAACATCAAATTAAAGGTGTGATTTCTACATCAACACCTAACAATTTCCCCCCTTTTTGATGTTGTCAAAACTATACTATCTAAGTCGAAATGAGGATGCAGTTGCTCTGAGTTTACAAGGTATGAAATTCTAACACTACTCAGACTTGTGCTTCCTCTAAACTCGACCTACTCTTATTGATCTTCCCTCTGAATTGGAGCGATATTACTCGATTAATATTAATCAAATTAGAGCGAGAAGCAATGTGCTAATCTCATTGGAAAATATGAATTCAGCTAAATGAAAAGTATCTAAGGTAAGAGACAGTTAGAGATCGTCTTCAAACCAGCAGTTTCTAACCTTTCATTAGATGTGAAATCATTACAAGTACATGAAAAGCGAAAAATTGCAACAAAAATACAAAAGAATTACAGTGCACACCATTAATCCTTAATTTTTCTAGATTAGAAGAGGATGAAGATCCTGTCTGCTTGGCGAGGCTCTTGGCCATTTCCATTTTTAATAGTATATGTTCTTCCCTGGCCTCTTTCATTATCTGCATCTGCATCCACATTTGATGATCTCTCATCTGTTCCCCCTTTTTTACAATATCAATAAGAGTGTTCATGGATGTCTGGACTTGTTGGCTCACTGCTTCATTGATTGCATCTTGTATAGCATCAGTCAGGGTCACGGAGGGGATTCCAACTTAGATTGGAGCTGGAGACAGGGTTTTCGGAGAAACAACTGTCTGTCCATCGTGAAGGACCAGTTCCCGTGAGGCTCCCTCAGTTGCATTTACTACTGTCATCTCCAGTGCATGAGATTGAGCAATTTCAGTTGCTGCTTCCCCCTCTCTTCTTCGTTCAGCGGCAGCCTCTTCTTGTTGTCTTTTCCTTTCTGCCTCAGCTGCTGCAATTTCGGCCTCCTATCATTCTTTCTCTGCTTCTGCTACTGCAGCCTCGGCCTCCTGCCTTGCTCTCTCTACTACTGCTGCCTCTTCCTCTTCTTTTCTCTTTTGCTCAGCGGCTGCAATTCTTCTCTGCTCAGCAGCCCTTTCTAGTCTTTGCATTTCTTCCTCCTATTCACGAGCTTTCTGAGCCTTTTTAGCGCAATATTCCTCAACAGATTTGACTCGTTGTATGATCTGAAGCTATTTCAGGAAGAAATCTCACAGTGTGCGCTCAGAAATGAGTTCGAGGGTTTTCATAGCAGTTTCTTGAAGAGTTACGATGTGAGAGGGTTGAATTGCTTGAGCTAGAGCAGCTTTATCTTCTCTCCTCTGTTTTTCTTCTTCTATTCTTAGCCTTTCAAGCTCCCTTTCTTTCTCTTCTTCTAGCTGAGAGATATTCCTTCTGAATCTTTGGGCTTTGGCATTCATTTTTTGTTGAAGGACATTCAGTCTCTCCAGGCCAGCTTGGTATTCACCTATCTTTCGTTGGATGCGCTCAAGGATAGACTCTTCTTTGTCTGTAGAAGTTTCTTCTGGGAAGTCATCCTGATTATTTCCCTCTATGTCCAAGAATGGAATGTCACCTTGCTCTGCTGCCTGAGTGGTTGCCTCTTGCTCATCGGAGTCATCTGATGCAGTTTGGCCATCATTCGGGTGTTCTTGTCTGTGAGATGTGGTTTTCTCAGAATCTATGGAACTGCGAGTCATTTCAGCAAAGTCTACCTGCTCATCAGTAGATTGAATTCCAAGAGCCTCAAGTTGTAGGCGATTGAACGCTACATCAGACATGAGTTCTGGGTTCAGAATTATCTCATGTGGTCGTGAGGATTGACCAGCTCCTTCAACTGTGTCAGCGAATTCCATTCTCTTGGCAACTGACATCATTGATACTTCAAAGTCAACTAATTTCCTCTTCTTCGGTTGAGGTTCTTCAACAACAGTTTGCTTCCCCTGCTTGACAAGTTGTAATCCTTCTTCCAGATTTACTTCTATCTGCGTCATTTTCTTCTTCTTCCTCTTTGCATGTTCCTCTCGGGTTCGGAATAGAATGGTGTTCTTGTTTGGTTGAACTAAGGCCGCAGTTCTTCTCGGCTTCTTAGCACTCTCGACAGTTTGAGCTGGTGGAATTACTGCGAGACTGACTTCTGTCTCTTGATCGACCACCTTGTCATTGAAACACTCCCTATAATCACCATCTTCACCGTCTCCATCGTCTCCATCATCTCTGGTGTTTCTTTTGATTGAACGGTAGACTGGGTTCTTTGGGGGAATGAAATCTGACAGTAGAAGGTCTTCTCCTTCTCGTTGAAGACCGAGCAGCTGCTCGATAAGATAACTGACCTTCAGTCCAAAATTGACACTGAAAGAAATTTTTTAATCATTTCGGATGCCATTGTTTTTCTTGGCATTCTCCAATAAGCATCCATAGATGTATTCCGCCTAGTTTCCTCCCGAGCAATCATCAAACACCGTCATCAAAGCGTGCTTTTGCTGGGTTAATTCGGAGAAGGATCCAGCGCCACAGTACAACATCCTTAGGGCAACTTCACTGAGAGTTTTATAGAGTGGATTCAACTCAGACACCTTTGTGGAACGTTTGAATCCTTCCTTATGATCAGACTTCCCCACTTGGCCCAATGATTCTTCGTGGCATCCTTTTCATCATCAAGATAATTGGCGGTATGAATCCCCTTATTTTTGTAGATGAAGATATTGTGCAACAAGATCAGGATCTACTCGGATCTCCTTACTTTCTACTTTCTTCTTGAACAATCTTTGATTCTCTGCAATTATTGTGTGCTCGTAGAACTCAGCAATGTGATTGGGTTTGAACCTTCTTGGAATGCAGTCAAAAATTGCGTCAATTTCTCCACCATTAGCTTCTAGGTAAGCTCATTAGTAAGCACATCAACTGTTGAGATCGATGCGATATCCCTCCAATTCAATATCTTCTCCTTTACTACTTGAGCCTTCCGAATATGCTTGTTGTTGAGTCCATAAGAGGAAACATTGTCTCTCACGATTCAGATCAACTCTGCGTGGGAAGTCCATTCAGTGACGGTGAATCTCTCAGGGTTGTCTGAGGTGCTTGGACCCTCGGTTGGTTGGGTTTTCTTTTTTGGCATGTTTAGCAGATGTAATGTGGATGATTTTTGACGGCTTGGAGTTGAAGGCTTGGAATTTCTGAGTGATTGCAGAGAGTATGAGTGTCGAGAGTAAAAATGTTAAAGATGAAGAGGAGAAGGGTTTATGAAGGGTTTCGAGATTTATTGACCATAAGGATCCACGGCTGACATCGAAACCCCTTTCTGCAATCGACGACTGAGATTGAAGCTGACGTAGGCCACTTTTCATCTCTGGCGCGCCGTTCAGGAGCGTATGGAATGGACGACGTGGCTTCGCATAATACGCTATTGTGCTGCCTACATTTAATACGACGTGCAGCCGATGACTTTAGCAAATTCAAAATTCACGCTCTTGACCATGCACAGTTTTCCTTATCCCACGGGTTTATCAAATTGCTATGGACATTTCACAAATGTCCTCATTGGAAAAATTGAGCAACTGTGTCATCCTTAGTTGCCAGTTAGAAACTATCCTCTATCTCGATAGTTAAAAACTGTGACCCTTCTCAATTTTTTCGTGCAGTTTTCATAAGCACTCTGTTCCTGAACTCCATCCTTAGGATTTAATGTGAAGTCTGCGGAACCGTACGTCCACAATTTCACCAATCACTGACTCTGGACCTATTAACCTTCTGACCTCTTGACCACATGTCCATTTATGGATGGCTTGATGCAATTGTGAAGAATTCAATGTTGACTAATTAGATTCTGACTCTGAACCATGAAGAGTCGTGTCCTGCATTTAAGTGACTTGGCACCCTTTCGATCGACGCACAAAATCGGCTATAAATACTTCTTCAATGAAGCATTGAATATCATCTTATATAACCTTTGCTTCTTTGCTCCAAATATCGTCTTTGAAGGAAAATGGCTTCTCCTCTTAATATTGCGAGAGATATTGCGAGGATTTTCATCGAGGGAAATAAAATTCTGGATCGAGGTGGCTTTTAATCTCAGTACTGGAGAGTTCCATCCGTCTATGATGAAGTGATGGGTAATTTGCGGGCCAACGGACTTGAGCGCTTCGTGAACATAGAGCCCCACACCTTCCACACGGATTTGCTTAAAGTGATCTCGTACAATGCCACTATCTCTGAGGACAAAATCTACTGCAATATTAATGGGGAGGAGTTCTTCTGGTCTGCTGACTCTCTGGCTGTCTAATTTGGGCTTGCTCATAGCGGGACGCCGGTAATGGACTATCTGAAGGATGAGACGGCACCGGAATGGTCTGTTTGGTAGCGATGGAGAGGGGCGGACATCGGGTTCCATCTAACGGTGACTTGCGGGTTCCTCATGCCATGCTATAAAGTGTCCTTCAATATCATTAGTGATTTGGTGGTTTGCAATCTCCTTCTGGATACTGACTTTTTGCCGCCTGTCTGGAAGGCAATGATGGCGTTCGAGGACCAGGCTGAGGTGTACTCGACAGCTTTCATCTTTGATCGCATGAAGACGGCCCTCCAGAACCTGCCAGAAGTCACCGTCCCATACAACATGCAGTTGAAATGGCCTATCGAGAAGAGGATCCCCTTCTTTACTGAGGGCCAGTCGAACCTCGTTGGTTCCCACTAATACCCGTCATGATCGATGCACACCCGCTGACTATTTCTAAAAAACTTCTCTGAATTTGCTGTAATTTTTTAATTTATATCTGGAATGGTGTAAACTCCCTCCTATTTATCAATGAAGTTTTTCCCCTATTTTTTTATTTAATTGTTGAGCAAACAGTTCCATAATTTACACAGCTGAATTAATTGATAATCCAATAGTTTTGCACAGCTCATTTTTCATCTCGGTCCCTGGAGATTTCATCAAACTCTAGCAGACCTAGTTTGATGCAAAGCTCTTTGAAACGAGCCTCAAGTAGCGGTTTGGTGAAAATATCTGCTAACTGGTCCTCCGTCCTTATATATTCAACCAAGATGTCCTCCTTTTCAATGTTATCTCGGATGAAATGATGACGAATATCAATATGCTTCGTCATAGAGTGTAGAACTGGATTCATCGAAATGTAAACTGCATTGTTGTTGTCACAATAAATCGGTACACATCCAGTTTTTATCCCATAATCCTTGAGTTGCTGCTTTATTCAAAACACCTGAGCACAGCAGCTGGCGGCTGCAACATATTCGGCCTCAGTGGTTGAAGTTGCCACTGAATGTTGTTTCCTGTTGAACCAACTGATCAGTTTATGACCTAGGAATTGACAAGTTCCACTTGTGCTCTTCCTATCGATTTTGCAGCCTCCAAAATCTGAATCACAGAATCCGTTCAGCATGATTCCATCATATTTGGGATACCATATACCCAAAGATTAAGTCTTCTTAAGATATCTCACGATCCTCAGAGCTGCATCCATGTGGGACTTCTTTGGGTCGGCTTGGAATCTTGCGCATACTCCCACAACATAAGAGATGTCAGGTCTGCTGGTAGTTAGATAGAGTCAGACCCAATGACCCCTCGATAGGCAGTTGGATTGATTGACTCTCCTTCTTCATCGAGAGTGATTTGAGAACTGGTGGTCATGTGAATCCTCAAGGTCTTTGTCTTCTCCGGGCAAAATTTGTTGATCAAGTCTTGAGTGTATTTTTTCTGACTGATAAAAATTCCTTCATTAGACTGATCCACTTGCAATCCAAGAAAATGTCATTTTGTCCATCATACTCATTTGGAATTTATTTTGCATCAACTGGACAAATTTCTCACAAAGTCTTGTATTCTTGCTGCCGAAGATAATGTCATCTACATAAATTTTGACAAGCAAGATGTCTTCTCCATCTTTTATCCTGAACAGGGTTCGGTCTATTATCCCTTTTTCGAATCCATTCTTGAGCAGAAACTGTGAGAGAATTTCATACCATGCTCTAGGAGCTTGTTTTAGTCCATACAAGTCATTCCTCAACTTCTAGACTTGGTTTCCTTGCTCGAAACCTGGGGGTTGTTTGACGTAGACTTCTTCCTTCAATTCACCATTGAGAAAGGCACTCATCACATCCATTTGGAGAACTGTGAAGTTATGATAGGCTGCATACGCCAAGAATAAACGAATGGCTTCCAGTCTGGCAACTGGTGTGAATGTTTCATCGAAGTCTATCCCTTTCCACTATGCATATCCTTTGGCAACCAATCTAGCTTTGTTTCGAATGATGGTGTTGGTGTCATCTCTTTTGTTCTTGAAGACCCATTTGGTGCCAATTACAGATTGATGTGTTGGTCTTTCTACCAGGTACCACACTTTGTTGCGAGTGAACTCTCTTAGTTCTTCTTGCATCGCGTTGATCCAATCCATTGATTGAAGAGTTTCATCAATCTTCACAGGTTCAATATTGGGATATGAAGCATCACAACAATGCACTGCCTTGCCTTGTTCGAACCGGATTTCTATTATCATCTAGAACAGCCTTCATAAGATGATCTCTTAGCCAACTGGGCTTCTATACAGCTATGGCTTCAACGGGAGTAGCTGGAGTCTCAGTTTGAACTGTTGGGGGTTCTTGGTGAGATGGTTCACCTCCATGCTCTGAAATTGGATTCTCCACAGCAATTGGGTTGTCAATTGGAGCTGCTTCCTCAGCTGCTTCAAGGTTGACTTCCTTGGCTTCAGGTTGATCTACTTCCCATAGTGTTGCATTGGCTTCAGGGGGCTTCTCTTCGCTTTGATCTTCTATGTTTATAAATTTTAGGGCCTCGGCAATGACATTAGCATCATTGGTCCTCTCGGTTGTTTGAAGTCCAGCCGAGGCAACTGAAGTCTCGGGAATATCATTCATAGATATAGTCTGAGGAACTGTTTGATTATGATCAAGATCAGTTTTAGGTTCCTCATTGACATCCTTGATCTCATGATTTTCCAAACCCAGGTCTTGAAGTGTCCTACGCACTAGAGTAGCTTCATAAAAAACAACATGACATGTTATTTCCATAAGTTGAGTGACCTTATTGAATACCCAATATCCCTTGCATGAAGGGTGTCCATAACCTGGGAACACACCTTCATCAGCCTTAAGACTAAAAGTATTCAATTTGAACATCACATTGTTATGGATATAACATGGAGAACCGAATGCATGAAGATGAGCTAAAGAAGGCTTACGACCATTGTATATCTCATAGGGAGTTTTGTGCAGCCGCGTGTTGAATGTACTTTGATTTTGCGTGTAGCAGGCTGTCATCAAGGCTTCTTCCCATAATCTCTTTCCAAGGTCGATCTCGGCCAGCATGGTCCTCACTTCTTCTTTGAGTGTTCTATTCCTTCGCTCAGCAAGGCCATTTTGTTGAGGAGTTCTTGGAGTAGACTTCTCGTGCCCGATTCCAATTTCAGCGCAGAAATCCATGAGTGGTCCATTACAAAATTTTGTTCCATTATCGGACCTTATCCTCTTTATTGTTACCCCTTTGTCATTTTGAAGGTAGGTAATCAGTTCTGGCAGTTGAAGCTTTACTTTATCCTTGGACTTGAGCAGCACCACCCACGTGTATCTTGAGTAGCCGTCAACAGCTACTAATGTAAACTTTTTTCCTCCAAGTGTGGGTGGAGTAACTGGACCAAATAGATCCATGTGGATAAGTTCCAATATTCGATCCATGCTTGCTGTAATTAGCCTATTCTTGAACGAGGCTCTTGTCTGTTTCCCATGCTTGCAAGGTTTACAGATTCCTTCCTTTTGGAACTTCTTCCGTGGCAGTCCTTCAACACAATTATGTTTTGCCAGATGTCTGATAGAGTTGAATTTCAAGTGCTTCAATCTTTTATGCCACGATCAGTTTTTACCATCTAAGGAATTGTGTGCCATGGGACAGGTTTCTTCTTCTCCACTTGACCAATCTACGATGTAGAGACCTCCTTTCTTGATGCCTCTGATCTTGGTCTCGTTGGTCACTTTATCAATTATGTGGCAGCCAGATTCTTCAAAGTTGACAATGTAGCCACTCTCACTCAACTAGCTTATGCTTAGAATTTTGTGCTTCAAATAGGTGACCAGGGACACAATCCTGATAATTATGCCATTGTGTTCCACGCACCCTTTTCCAACTACTAGTCCCTTGGATTTGTTGGCAACTGTAACAGATGATCCTCTGCACATCTCAAGGTTCTTGAACAATTCCTTTTCTCCCGTCATATGAGCGGAGCACCCCCTATCCTGTATCCATGATCTTGCTTTCTTCTAGGAATTCTATACCTGCAAGACATAAAATTTTATTTAGGTCCCCGCATCGTTTTAGGTCCTGCAAAGTCGGTTTTCTGGATCCAGCCTTTTGGTATCCAGATTTATTTAACTTTTTACAGTTCCAGAAACTGAATCACTCTTTAGTGTTTGATTAACCTTTCTCCTAAAATAATATATGCTATTTGAATGCATGTTGGAGAAGATTGTGGTGTGTGAACTCTTTCTGAAACTGTTGTTCTTGAAAGAGTCTCGAGAAGCAGTTCTCGGGTGTTTAGCCATCATAGTCTTAGGAAGAGAAAACTGTCCTCAGTCAGGCCTCGAATAGGTGTTCCTCCTATTCGTATAACTGTTATAATAGAAATGTGTTCTATTATAACCTCTCGAATCTTTGTCCGATTGTCGAACAGACTTCCTTGCATCATTTACATGTTGCATAGTCGTTCTTGTTGGTAAAACTGGATTCCTTGCATTTTGAACATTACATTTATCCAGTTTTGAAGAAAAGTAAGGTTTTCTCTCGATAGTTCATTTGTACAGTTTACGAACTGTGTGAGCACCCTGTCGAGGTACTAGTTTGAAGTCAGTTTTTGACCAACATTTGGTCTTTTCTTTTTGTTTGACTGACTCTCTGGATTTGACTTTTCCTTTTTCCAACACTTTACCTTAACTGAGATTGGCTTTGACAAAGCCTAAAAATGTTTTCTCAGTTCCTAAAGTAGATGCATGTTTGCTTAAAGTTTCTTCATTTTGATGCTCCATAAATCCAATTCTGTATTATCGGATGGTTGTTTTTGAGCGTTTAAAATCCCTTTTAGTTTACTTGAACTCTTTTTGAAAGTACATTCACATTTAACTAGCTCAAGATTCTTCAAGGAGTCTCATTCCTTTGGGACATTTTAAAAAATTTAAAGTAGTTTGATTGTTCTTCCTTGAGTTTTTCAAATTCCACACTGATTGACCTAGTCTTTGCGATTTCATCTGTCCAAACTGAAATTTCTTATTTTAGTGAGGCATTTTCATTGGCTAGAGCATCTTTAATCTCATGAAATTTTTCAACCTCTTTTATAATGTTTTCAAGAGAAACATATTCTGAATTTGAGCGACAAAATTCAGAGCTATCATCTATGCATGTAGATGCTAGAGATAAGGGTTGATGAGTTGTTACCACTATTTTGTGATTTGAAGCGTCAGTTTCTTCATCCGTGACATCTCCATCAACAACTGCAATGAAGGTCAGGAGTGCTTCCTCGTCATTCTCATCCTCTGATGTGTAGTAACCGTCATCATGGTCTGGGATGTCTGGCACTTCTGTTCTGGACAACATTGCTTTGGCCACAACTTTAGAAGCTCTCCTTTCAAGTGATCTAGAGAGTTGAGGGCGTTCTTACTTCAAGTGATCTAGAGAGTTGCATTCATAACACATGTGAGGCTCTCTTTTTGTAAATCTTTGCTCATTGAACTGAGTTTCCTTTCCTTTTGCTTTCGCCTTCTCGAGGAGTATGGCTAGGTTCCTCATTTGTTCCTCTAGTTTGGCAACCGACAAATCAGTTTCCTTCTTCTGGTTTGAAGTGGAGGTGTCCTTCGCTGGAGAAGATTGATAGGCAGTTTTATCGAACTGCGCTGGCTATTTATGTCGTCTTTGGAAGTCTCTTTTTACGAAGAATGTGACATCATCATTTGCTGTTGAGTTTGGAGTTCTGGCAGCTTCGTTTTTGTTCACCATTTGTATATCCCATTCATGGGCTTGAAGTTCAGCGAATAGCTCTTTGGTTGTCATCTTTGAAAGATCCATGGTTTTTAAACTGGTGGTTTCGACAAACCAATCTTCTTTCGGCATTCTTGAGAGAATTTTGACATTCATATCAGCCACACTCTCTTCTCTTCCAAGACCTTTCAGCTCACTGACAATAGCGTTGAACCTTGCTTCCATTGATTTGATGGTTTCATCAGGCAGCATCTGGAATGATTCATATTTATCTACGCAAACCTGTTTCTTGTTGCGCATCATAGCTTCAGTCTATTTAGTAAGCTCATTGATCCAATCCCACAGCTCTTTGGCATTGTTGTTCACTATGGCTTCATCCATGAGAGATTCTAGAAGCGATTGCATGATCATTTCCTGTGCTATGGGATCAAGCTGAGCACACTTCTTGTCTTCAAGTGTCCATTCTTCCGGTGGTTTATCTACCATTTGAACACCTTTATCATCTCCTCCTCCAAGCCGGACACTAATCTTCTAGATCTTTATAGGTCCATTCTTCAAGACTTCATCCATATCTGGATGTTGGCTCCTCAGTTAGATGAAGCACATCTTTTCTTCCGTACTTCGAACTTCTCTAGGTTATACTTGGGAAGACTTGGATAATTCATCATTATCTTTAATTAATCTGCTCGCTAAACACACTTTACACAAAAAAAAAGAGTGCAGAGAAATATGGATCCGGTCCTAAGCAACTCAAAATAGGACAGTCTGGAAAGACCGACCTGCTCTCATACCACTTGTTGGTCCCTGATCAGAGTATGAATAAGTGTCCTTAAGTCCTAGGGCCACTCATCAGAAATTAATCCGGTAATTCACTAAGTAATGAAGTATACACTACTCACGATCTATAGCCAATCACCACAAAAACCAACATTCGCAGTAAACTGGATCACTCACCCAGGTATATGATCTTCAATCCTTCTTCAGTTCCTCGAAGCTAGATAACACGTCGAAGTCTTCTCAGAACTAACAGTCGTCAAAAATGGATTGAGGAAAAACCTCCCTTCTTCTTCTTCGGTGGATGGATGGTTGAGTTCTTCCGAGAACACTCGAAAGTTGGCGATAGCCTGTAAGAACCTGTACCTCGATAGAGAACCAGACTGCTTTATTCTTACTCGGAAAGTAAGAACACTAAGAAATATTGTGTCGAATAGACTTAATCCTCGTGTACTCATGGTCACACAGTGAATCACATATGATTTAGTAAGAACAAGATATCCTCGTGTTCACAGATGGACACACGGAGTTAATGTCGTTCACTTGAGAGCTTTGAATGCAGTGAGCTTTGAATTCGGCAGAGTAATGGCGCTTTTAATTCAGGTGTGTTGTGTGTCTCTTTGGTCCTATGCTATTTATAGTTGGATCTCTGAAAGTAGCCGGTAGATACAATTTGAATGTTGTCCAATCAATGCCCATTCTTTTCTGTAGTAGCAGACCTGCTCCCTTGCCTTTTCTAAACACTGCCGTGCTTTTGAAGAGACAGTTTTGTCTTATTGTGTCAGACTCGAACAACGTTGTACTGCAGTCATAACTAAGTGTATCTTTGTTCCTTATCATTGAGTCTTCAATGCTCTTTATGACTCCTATGCACCTCGCTTTTCACGTGTTTCTTTTGCGTGAAACTGTGCTTTTTTGAAACTGTGAGTTGTTCTCAACAATTTCTCTGTAAAAACTGCGTCCACAGTTTTCATTGCTATTGCTTCGTTGACAGTTTAAAATTGTCTGCACAATTTTCTCGATCCCTTGATTTTTGAACTATCTTCACAGTTTTCTTCTCATATTGCTTCTTGAACTAACTTCACAGTTTTCTTCGGTCCTTCTGTTCGGATAGTTTTATCCTCAAAAAATGTTCCACAATTTTTGGCTGTTTGCTTCTCCAGAACTATTACAACTCAATTATCCTATACAAGGATTACATGGAGTAATAACTCTAAGGACTAAACCTTGGTATACAGTTTCGACACATCAAAACATCAAATTAAAGGTGGGATTTCTACATCAACACCTAACAGTTTCTGTCTCAAGATAAGCCACTTCATTGAAGGCTTCGTACCCAAAGAGAAGCGCTGTCAAGGAGAAGATTTGATATCCAATGATTACATGCCACTAACCAAGAAACAACAACCTCCAAAGAACATGATGAGACCTAAATTTCCAAAGAGCAAGAGCAACGTTGATCTCAACAATCCTGTCTCTGACGAAGAAGAGCCCTTTGGAGGTGAGATGATCCTCAAGACAACAATTCCCATTACTGTTGAGGAGATTGAGGCAGAGAAGAAGCAAGCCCAACAGGATGATTTGTTCAAGGAGATGGAAAGCTTGCAAGAAATTACGAGTTGGATCCTAACCTAAAGTCCATCATGAAGAAGATGAGAAAGCCGATGAAACCCCTGCAAAGAAAGAGAAAAATGGCAGATATTGAGAGGGAAGGATGAAAGAAGGGAAGGAATGATCCATTCCAAGGATCTGCTATTCAGGTTCAATTGCCAGTTGTTGATACAATACTTCCTATACCCGATATTGCAGCAAACTCAGAAACACTTCCTGTTGAAAAAAGAGCAGGAGGGTAAAAAAAAAAAGAAAACAAGAAAAGGAATTGAAAAAACTGTAGGAGTAGAATGAATTTGACATGAAAATGCTATAAATGAAGCTCCAGTAGAGGGATGATTCCTATGAGCAAGTCAAAGCTGCTCAAGATGAGCGTACTGCCAGGAAGATAAACACTGTTGAATATGAAGTTCCTACTAAAAAGGTTGCTGAGGAGGCACGGATTGCCAACAACAAGAAGAAGGTAGATGATATAGAAGATAATCTCTATACATATCATATCATTACCTTATTAATTGAAGTAATTAAAATACAAACTCCCGAAGCATCAACACTGCACCAATACCAACCTATTCAATCTCAAAAGTTTTTGAAAAGTTAGGGAGAGATAGTACCGAGGCATGTCTCTATTTGTATTTTAGCAACTTGAATTCTTTCCCCTGCTCGTCTTCCCATTTAAACTCCACATTATTTTTATTATCACAGTCAGTGGGTCTGCAATGCTACTTAATTGTGGCACGAACCTCCTAAAAAAACTTGCCAGCCCATGAAAACTCCTAGCATCTCCAATATTCTTAGGACGTGGACAATCTTGCATAGCTCTAATCTTCTCCTCATCAACCTGTACACCATCTGCACTAACAACAAAACCAAAAAACACAAGTTAGTCCGTGTAGAAGATGTACTTTTTCATGTTAGCATACAACTTCTCTCTTTGTAGTACAACTAAAACAGATCTCAAATGCTCTACATGCTCATCATGAATCTTGCTATAGATTAAGATATTATCAAAGTAGGCAACTACGAATCTGCATATAAAAACATGTAAACATATGGTTCATAAGGCACATAAATGGTCTAGGAGCATTAATCAATCCAAAAGGCATAATTAACCACTCATACAAACCAAGTTTTGTCTTAAAAGAAGTTTTCCACTAATCCACGTCTTTAATCCTAATTTGAATATACCTGCTCCTCAAATCAATTTTTGAAAAGACACAAGAGCCATGCAATTCATCTAGCGTATCATCTAAATGTGGAATAGGATGCTGATAATTTACCGTAATGTTGTTTATGGCTCAGCAATCGCAACGCATCCTCATGGTTGAGTCCTTCTTGGGTTCTAGTAGAACAGGAACTGCACAAGGACTCAATCTCTCTCTCACGAGCCCTTTTGCTAGCAACTCACCAATCTGCCTCTCCAACTCCTTTGTCTCCTCCGGATTACTTCGGTAGGCTGGCCTATTTGGCAATGTGGTGTCGGACACGAAATTAATATGATGTTCAATCCCTCAAATCGGTAGCAATCCAACTGGTGTCTCATCGGGAAATACATCATCAAAGTCTTGAAAAAGAGAATAAACAGAAGGGGGTAGAGAATCCAGTTAAAATCAAGATCCCCTTATAGATCAACACCACTAACGACATCTCCTCCTGCACCTCCCATTTTATATCATTAGCCTTAGCTAGAAATGATTGATGTACTACCCCTTTCTCCTTATTATCCCCATCGTGAACCACCACACTTTGTCTCCTTATTCTCCAACTCAAACTCCTTCTGCAGAAGCACTTGATCCTCATAAACTTGTTTATCATTATTGCTCGACATTCCTTATAAATTCCCTCCTTTGGTTAGTCAAATATAATGGATGCATTAGTTTATTTATTTTAGGTGATGTGTGGTGAACTGAGGAGAGATAGATGGCAATTCCAATCAATTATGATACTGTTGAAGATAATTAACCAATAGAGGTGCTAATTTATTTTTGTAAGGTGCGATGGCGATAGATGATCATGAGATGGAAGCAATGAATGATAAAGAGAAAAATGGGTGAGAGAAGCGATAAGAGGGATGGTGATGGTGACAAAATCTACCAAGATTGATTAGGAACCTCATTGTTATTTTACAAAATAAAATTTTATATTTTCATATTAAAGTCGGATTACATAAGCTTGTATATATGCATAATATAAGCCTGACATCTGCAGTATAATTTATGGTTTGATTGAAGAAAAAAGGGTGCCACATTTAAGTATGTATATTTTTATTATTTAAGCCTATACGTTTGCATTTTTTAAGTCTGTACATTCACATTTATACTAGCATTATTTAAGCATGCATACTTGCAATATTTAATTCTAAATATTTGCAGTATTTAAGCACATATATTTGCAAAAAAAATTGTTTAAGCAAGTTCTTTTTTAATTTATGACCTTTTAATAAATATTAATTACTGCAAATGTTTATATCATTTACTGCAACTAAATAGTATGAAAATTTAATTTTTATTGATAAATAATATGAATTTTAATTTATTAACTTTTTAAATTGCTTAGAATTTGAGATCATGAAGAAAATGAATTAATTTTGAAATGCAATTTTTTAGCACTCAATCCCAAAAAACTAGCATGAAAATAGAAGTTAATTTTGAAATATAATATTTTAGAATCAAATACCACAAATTAAGAAAAGGAATTGTGCATATATATTTAAGATTATAAAAAAACCAAATAATGCTAATGTTTTCTCTAAACAATGTAATATTTTTTGTCTAAACAATCCAATTGTTTTTGTATATGGAGTAAATCCCTGAATATGCGGGAATTTCAAAATTGTGGGTGAATAGGAAAAGCATTTTTATGCATTTGTCCTTTTATACAATTTTTTATGCTAAATACTGCAGCGAATTCTTTGTTTTAAAAAAATCAAATCTGAATTGTTCATTTTTAAATCTAATGACCTTGATTTGGTTTTATATCATATCTAAGATTTGGTTGCAACTATAGCGCACCCCTATATTATATATATATATACACATATATATATATTTGGAACGGATCATGTAAGAAAAAGTCTCCTGTAAGAAAAAAGAATGAATAATATTCATTAGATCTAAATAAACTAATGATTGATATAAAATCAGGCAACAAGTGAAACACAATCAAGAAACATAGTAATCAAGGAACAAGTAAAACACAATCAAGCAATTGTTTGATTGTGTTTTAGTTGTTGCTCGATTGCATATCAACTATTTATTTATTTAGATCTAATGAATATGATTCATTCTTTTTTCTTACAGGGAATTTTTTTTTACATGATCTCATATATATATATATATATATATATAGAGAGAGAGAGAGAGAGAGAGAGAGAGTAGTGGTCATATGAGAAAAGTTTTTAGTATAAGAAATGAGAATAAATCTCAGCCTTTGATTTTGTGATATCAATGCTCATGATCAATTTTAGTCCGTGTGCAGTTTTCCTCGATTATCTTGCAGTTTTGATTCATTATGGTTATTTTTGTAATTTTAGGGTTTTTAAAATTTAAAAGGTATATGCTTCCATATTTAATTAGATTTTGTATGTCTTATTTCGCGCATTCTGATTTCTTATTCCTCCTTCGTCCGATTCAATTTATATATCTTCTCTCGATCGAATTTTTTTTGTTTCTGAATTTGGCTTTCGTGATCGCTCTCGGCTTCGAAATTGTGGTTGTTGTTGAGTTTTGTTTTTTGATTTTGGAGTTCGGTCGTTTGAAGAGGACATGTCTGATCAATCATCTGAAGGTAAGTTTAATACTTTGTATTTTTTATTTTCGATAGTGTTCATGGTTCTATTGATTTTTTTTATGTTAGGAGATGATTTGATCTTATTTTTGAATCTAGACTCTGTTTGTAATTGATTTGTGCATGAATATAGTTTTAAAAAAATTGTGTTATTCTGTTCATTTTTCCTTTCTTATGGTGCATCTTTAGTGTTAACATTGTTCATTTTTTCATCTTTCAGGTTCATTTATTCTAAATTGTGTTGATAGTTTTAAAAAAAAATTGTTATTCAGATGTTCCATTTTCCTTTATTATTGTGCATCTTTAGTGTTAACATTGTTCATTTTTTCATCTTTCAGGTTCATTTATTCCAAATTGTGTTTATAGTTTTAAAAAAATTGTGTTATTCAAATGTTCATTTTTCCTTTATTATTGTGCATCTTTAGTGTTAACATTGTTCATTTTTTCATCTTACAGGTTCATTTATTTGAAATTGGCGAAAGCAAGTAGAATTTTAGAGAAAACCGTCGAATGTTTAAAGAAATTTTGAGAGAGGAATTGAAATTTTGTTGAATGTGAAGAGTTTTTTTCGAGAAATGTATTGAAAAGGTGCGATGGAACGGCGTAATAATGAAACCGGGTAGGAATTGTGCAAATTTCGATATTTGATATTATTGCATTTAATTTTTTTTTAAATTTGTGTTTATTCAAAACTGAAGTAAAAGTGAGGAAAACTGCAGGATGTGGTAGGTTTGTGGTTGGTCTTTGTAAATGTTTAATTTTTTTTTTAATTCGTATTTATGTAAAAATGAAGTAAATCGGACTGAAAATGAAGTAAATCGGGCTAAAAATGATGAAATCGGGCTAAAAATGAAGGTTGTTGTTTGTGCTTGAGTATTTTTACAGTTTTAGCCTTTAAAGGCTAAAACTGTACGATATTGGGGCTAAAATGCCGCGTTTTTCAATTTGCTAAGAATGAATCATGTTCATCGATTTGATGAGATGGACATGCAAGATTTATTCTTATTTCTCATAGTAACTCCTATTCTCACCTGATCACTAACCTATATATATATATATATATATATATATATATATATAAATATATATATTGTGGTGATCATATCATAAGTCCATTTTAGATAGGAGAAGAGAATAAATCGTGTCCTTTAATTTTATAAAATTAGTGGTCCAGATTGATTCTTAAAATTTTAAATTTAACTTTTATTTTTATTTTAAATTATTATTAAGGGTATTTAGGTAAGTTAAACATGAGGGAACACAATAAATTCCATAATCTCTTTCCTATCAAACACACGTGTTTTATTCTCAGATTTATTCTCATCTCACATTTGGGGAGACACTTGTCACTTTAACGCACCCCTATACATATACATATATATATATATATATAGGGATCCCCTCACATACTAAAATTCTATATGTACTAAATAGGAATAAATCTTATCCATTAATTATGTTGAGATCAGTGGCCCACAATAGAGTATATCTCGCTTGTTCTTATGCAATATTACTTTATTTTTCATTATAAGCTATTAAATTAAAGGGCATTTGTGTAATAGTAAATAATAAATGGTCCCCACTAATTTTAATGGGTTAAATGGTCCCCACAATTTAAAAATCTACAAAAACGTAGGAAAAAAAATTTCTATTATCACAACCAATTATCATCATTAAAATTTAATTTATGAAAATTAATAAAAAACAAAATAGAAAATATTACATTTGACTAAATTAATATCGTGTACCTCAAATCATAAAAATTAATCGTGCTTAATCATTATTTCTATTATGCTTTTTCACTGTATATATTATGTTTAATGTTCATAATTTATTTTTATTTATTTATTTTCATTAAAATCACTGCATGTCATATGCTTCCTTCTACATTATTTTATGGTTTTCTAATATACAAAAAGAAACTCTAATGTCTTTCATTTTTTTTATTACTTCGTTCAAATAAGGTGATTATCTTTATATAATATTTTAATAACTTTTTTGTAATATGTCTTACTTTTTTAGAACTATACCTTTAAGTATAATATTGTGCTTCATAGATTTTTATTTTTAATATTGTATCTTATTTCATTATATAAATAATATAACAGATGAATAAGCATTAACTAATAAATGAATAAACGTAAATTAATGATTGATAAACTAGGATAGTAAACTGTTAATGGAATAAACATAAGATAACAAATAAATATGCATATACTACAACATAAAAAGGCATAAAGCATAAAATGAAATGCATAAACTTACATATGATTAAGCATAATTTTTAATGTTGAAAAGCATGAATTCTAACTCTCAAAAGCATTAAATAAATGCATGAATATTTACTCTTGAAAGTAGAAAAATAATTATCGATAAAAATATTTAAAAGATGAAAGTTATATTTCATTTGATATGATAATATAAATATAGAAAAATTAAAAATCTTATTCATTGAACAATCGAAATAAATTTAATAAAATAAGTAAAACTATAATTAATTAAGAATTTATGTAGAAATAAAATAACAAATAAAATTAACTGATATGCTTACATCCCTAGAGATCATAATTCTTAGATAAGTAAAACTGTAAATTATGTTATATTACTTAAATAACCTTTACTTAACTAAAACCTATAAGTATCCCTAAATAATGACGGCCGCCTCATTTCAGATTAATTAATCATAATCGTTCATCTAACAATATCAAACGGTTGATATCTATTCCTATTTAGTACAAATTTTAATTTTAGCACTTGAGTGGATCTATATATATATATATATATATATATAAATAGGGGTGCGATCTAGGCTGAACAAGGTTCTGTGAATGAACAGAGACCAAGATCTAACTGCACATTCATGAGATCAACGTCCATAATTCTTCCATGTCGTGTATCATTTTTTTTCATAACATATATCATCATAAGGTTATAAATGTCCAAAACCAATAAAATCAAATCTAATAAAAATTTTAAGCGAATTTTAAGGGAGCAGTTTCCCACAAAAATAGATACACGATCTATTTCAGATACCAAATCAAATGCCCCACGATTTTTTCCATTATTATCAAATAAATTGGAAAGAGAAAATGCACCACGATTTATTCCATAATCTTAAGTTAATCGTTATCATTGTTTATTGCTTTGTGTGTCATTGTTTATGACTTTGTGTGTCATTATAAAGTTATTCTCTAAACTTCCACTAATATATTATCATTAAATGTATAAACAATTTTAATTATTCGTTAAACAGGGATTCGAAGAATGATACATTTATTCATAAATAATGACACTCACATA
>JAPKLW010000251.1:196613-218541 GCA_026898455.1 Plectranthus barbatus | reverse complement strand
TAAATAATGACACTCACATAAAATAAAAATGACAATCGCATATGACAGAAAAAAAAAAAAATCTAGACGTGAAGGCGATCCACCAAGTGTCAGCCGGTTTCGAAGAATGATACATTTATTCATAAATAATGACACTCACAAAAAATAAAAATGATAATCGCATATGACAGAAAAAAAATAAAATCTAGACGTGAAGGTGATCCACCAAGTGTCAGCCGGATTCGAAGAATGACGTCGACATCGCCAGATGAGACAAGGCAGCAAACAACTAGTCATAACAACGGATCTTGGACGAAAATCGTCCAAGTGGAATGGCCAAATCGCGAATCGGACTTTAAGACTGGACGAAAATTGTGCAAGTGGAACTTGATGCTGGGGTTGATTGGCACGAGATGACGAGCAGCGACGGGCTGCGACTGTGGCGGCGAGAAGGGGATAGACGAGAGAACTTGATGCTGGGATTGATTGGCACGAGATGACGAGCAGCGACGGGCTGCGACTGTGGCGGCGAGAAGGGGATAGACGAGAGGGGAGAGCCATGGCTGGTGGCCGGACGATGGTGAGGGAGAGGGTGGACGATCATGAGGGAGAGGGTGGACGATCGTGAAGGAGAGGGTGAATTAACAAATTAATTGAACCCTAAAAGAAGCTAAATAAATTAAATCCCAAAAAATTAGGTAACTACCATAATTATCAAATCTACTATAAAATATAATAATATTTACTACCTAAAATGCCCTTTCAAATAAATAAATAAATTTAATGACTGCCACGTGTCATTATTATAACCATCAGATTCAAAAAATTAATGGTTAGATTATAGGTCATTGTTCATTCACAAACACTTAGTTCGGAAATGAACACTACTCTATATATATATATATATATATATATAGGGTAGTGATCAGATGAGAATAGGAGTTACTATGAGAAATAAGAATAGATCTCACGCGTCCATCTCATCAAATTGACGAACATGATTCATTCTCAGCAAATTGAAAAACGCGACATTTTTGCCCCAATATCCTGCAGTTTTAGCCTTTAAAGGTTAAAACTGTAAAAAAACTCAAACACAAACAACAACCTGCATTTTAAGCCTGATTTACTTCATTTTTAGCCCAATTTACTTCATTTTTAGCCCGATTTACTTCATTTTTACATAAATATGAATTTAAAAAAATTATACATCTTCTTCTTCAAAGCAGCAATACGAGCGTAGTCTCTATAAAACTCAATACCAACATCAACAGTTCTAAAAACTCTGCCCTTAAAATGCTTCATCTCATCAACACACTTTGGAATAAATGAACCTGTAAGATACAAAAATGCACAAAGTTAACACTAAAGATGCACAATATAATAGTAAAAATGAACGTCGATTTGAATACAGACTTTGGAATAAATGAACCTATAAGATACAAAAATGCACAAAGTTAACACTAAAGATGCACAATATAATAGTAAAAATGAACGTCGATCTGAATAAAACAAATTTTTTTAAACTATATTCATGCACAATAAACAAAGTTGAGACCGAACACAAATGCGAAATCCAGAAACAAAGAAAAAAAATCCTATCGACAGAAGAAATAAAATCAAATTGAACGAAGAAGGAAGAAGAAATCAAATCGCGCGAAGAAAGGAATAAAAAATCTAATGAGATACTATTTCAGATTTTAAAAAAAGCTAAAATTACAAAAATAACCTTAATTTTGCAAAACTGCAGGATAATCGAGGAAAAGTGCACACGGAGTGAAATAGATAATGAGCGTTGAAATCACAAAATCAAAGGCTGAGATTTATTCTCATTTCTCATACTAAAAACTATTCTCATATGATCACTACTCTATATATATATATAGGGAGCGGATCCAGCGAGAAAACTCTTAACGTGAGAAAATGAGAAAGATGCTTGATTGCATTCACGTCATTGCTTGATTGCATTCAGGTCATTGCTGGATTGCAATGTTGCTTGATTGTGCTTTAGTAGTTGCTTGATTATTTTGTTGCTTCATTGCGTTTTAGTTGTTGCTTGATTCAATATCAACCATTGATTTTTTTTAGATCTGATGGATATGATTCATTCTTTTTTCTCACAGGGGGATTTTTTTTACATGATCCCTCCTCCATATATATATATATATATATGTATAGGGGTGCGTTACAGTGACAACCACCTCTTAGATAAGATATAAAACTTAATCTGGATCATTTAATTTTAAAATTAACGTCCAGGATCTTTTTTATTATATGAAAAAATCGATGCTTTTAATTTAATTAAAAGTTGCATTAATGGTTATTTTGGTCTTTTTTTCTTAAAATCAAATCTTCCCACTTATTTAAAATACTAAAATATCGGTGGTTGTAGTTACAAGAATATTTAAAGTTCCTTAAATACAATGAACTACTCAATTTATTGTTTTCACCCAGCCTTCAACCGTGGTTTACTAGTCGCCGCCGGTGAATTTTGAGTTCTGCATCTTTCGACTTCAACCGGGTAAGAAAATATGCGAAAAATTTACATAAAATATGCGTATGGGTTGCCGACCACTGCTTTTTTTATGTGTTTAAACAAATTCTTTTCTTTCTTTTCTGAAACAAATTCTTTTCTTTCTTTAGCCTTTTTATTTGCGAATATATTTATATTTTCGTTAATATTTCAAATTATTGACTGTAATTTAATTACTGCATCTAATTTGTAAATATTATGCAAGTTTTTTAAATTATTAATGTAGTTATAAAATAATGCAATTTAGTTACTAGAAACAATGCTACTTTATGTGTCTAAATGATTTGTTTCATTTGAAGTGATACCTTTATTTTGGATGCTGATAAGCGATTGTTTAATTACACGATGGATTATGGTATTGTGATTAATGTAAGTTATATGTTAAAAATATGTACGTTTTCTTTGCAAAAACAGGTAGATTACCATTAAATTTAAGCAAACTCAGGAGCGTAGTAATGGCTATACACCATTTATTTTTTAAGTCAAAGTTTAATGCAATTATTACTGGGCTTAAGTGCTATATTTTGATACATTTGATGTAGGTAGTTTTATCGAGTATTGAATTTTTTTTTTTTAGTTTACAGCAAAAATATGGGATAATTTTCAAATTGTAATTAATGTAAATTTTCTTTTTAAATATGTAAGTTTTTTCTGAATAACAGGCACATTGCTATAAAATTGAAAGGAACTTTTGATCAAATTAATGTATATATAGCATTTACGTTTTAGGTTAAAGTTTAATGCATTTATTTAGTGGAATAAGTGCAATATTTAGGTACAATTTATGTAGGAAGTTTTATTGTAAAAATTATTGTTTTGATTGGTTTACTGCAAAAATACTGTATTGATTTTAGTTATGTGATTAATGTAAGTTTTTAATTAAAAATATGTAATTTTTTTGTTAGATTACTGCAAAATATGTAATAGAATTTTTTATACTTTATTAACAGTGCATATTTATTTGGTTTTTATGCAATAATTTTCACGAAATGTTGCAGTTTTTTATCTTGATTTGCTATATGTCTTTGGTATTAATTTTGTGTTGTCTAATGTATTTAATAAACAGGTTTTCTTCCCCATCTGCCAATATTACCACTACTATGTCATTTGCTTCGACTTCAGATCCCAGAAGATACATTTTTTAGATAATTCGAATCATATGGACAAAGGTAACCTGACTGTAAAGTACGGTGATACTCCAAATAAACTGGTATGTGAAATCAATTTGTCTATTAAATTAAGACAATTTATTAAAATGCATAACAATGTAATAATGTTTTGAATTCAAACCTAGGTGAAATTGTTTGTGGACCTCTTGAATGCATCTAAGATGGAAGAAAAAGGTTTGATGATGGCAAGTGCAAAGTAGAGCGAACGAAGATGAAATGGAGGACATCAACAAACTATATTGATTGTGGTGTATATGCTATGCTGCATATGGAGACATTTATGGGCGAACCGGAAAATGAATGGGATTGTGGTTTAAACCAGAGTTCAAAGCTACTATTGAAACCAAAGAGGGTGACTTTGTGCAGAAAGCTTATTGGATCTGGATTCAACGACCTTAGTGAGGTAATCTGTAAAAAAGCTGCCAAATACTTTGGTAAACATTGCAAGGCAAAGGACTTCGATATGGACAAGTATCTGCAGGCTTACAAGAAGAGAAGATGGTCTTCGTTAGCAAATTATATGGACTCAACTGTTTTTTTTTTTTTTTTTTTTTTTTGGAAAGAAAAAAACTCAGTTTTATCTATTTAACGGTTTTTAAGTGTTTATTTTAATTAATGTTAGACAGATAACACGTATCTAATTACTTGATTTTGCTTTTCTAATTTTTTTGCTTTAAATCTTATACAATTGCATAAATTATGAAGTATTAAATGCTGCAGTTTTTGTTTAATGTGTGTTTAGATATATATTTATTGAGATAAAATATGCATTTATTATAAAAAATAGTTGCCTACATTAATAGAAATTAATGCAAAAAATAGTTTGAAATACAAAACATAATTGAATAAATATAATTTTGTATACTTAATTGAATATAATATAAATTAGTAATCCGTTTATTAAATAAAGTAGTTGTATATATTAATAATTATTAATGCACAAAATATTTAAAAACATATTATTACTTATTTAAATGGATTGACCCAACTCGTTCATTTCGTCTTAGGTTCAGGTTCAGGTCGACGGGTCGAGTCAGAGATTGCCACACCTAACAAAATACTCTAATTTATTTCTTAATGATTACATGATTTTTTTTAAAGCTTATGTTAGACAAATAAATGGCATATTCATACTTGCATTTTTTTTTAACATATTGTTGCTTTAATTTTCTAATATATTTGCCTAATTTCGTATAATTTATGGAATACATTTTTTGTTTTATTTAAGTATTCATTTATCAAAAATTAAAAAATGCATTTATTTCATAAAACTATTGCATACATTGATAGAAATTGTTGCATATAATTTTGATTTAATATGAATTCAAAGTATGATAGCTGTGTTGAACTTGTGCGAATTTATTCAACCAACTCATCAGCAGAATTATTAAATCTATGAACTACGAACTCAAAAACCACTAAAGCACTTGCAATAAACAAGTTTAACATCATGAAAATGAAAACAGAAAACTAACTAAAAAAAATCAACATAAAACAGAAATAGAATTATAAAATTGCATCCAGCGAAACATTATCCATAAATGTCAAATTAAATTATAAAAAAGCATTAATAAAAAAACAAGATATCACTGCTTTCCACAATTTCTCGATCAACGTAAGTGAAAGATATGCTGATAGATTTGAGAGGAAAAATAGGAACTGAAATTGTATTTCCAAAATTAAACTTACCATAATACCCCTATAAAATATTAAAACGTAAATATAAAATATATAATGTAAAAAAAAAGATTAAATCACAGCCCTTTATATAAAAAAATCAATGGATTAAAATTGGTCTTATCTCTCATCTGGAGGGTGGTTCACATATGAATACAACTCTATATGTATATATATATATATATATATGGGAGCATTATAATGGCAACCACATCTGAAGTGTAATATTTGAGCAAATCTAATACATTAATTTTTAAAATTAACACACAAGATGAATTAATTTTGAAACAAATTTTTGTTGCATTTATCAAAGTAAAAAGTTGCACTTACTGGTTTTTGGTCTTTTTACTTATTAAATCTGCACACGATTTGCACTTCCCAATTTAAGGGGATCAGTTTCTTAATTATACCATTTACTTTTAAACTTGACATATTCATTTTTAATTTTTTTAATCCATCGTCTTCTTCAAAAAAACTAATACTGCCGACAATCTGAAAGCAAGAAGAATAACACCGACAACTATCGGGTAAATAATCAAGGGCTTTCATTAAACCTTGTTGAAAAGTTGTTTAGTTTAGGAAACTTTCTATGAATTTTGTTTTTTTTTGTCTAAAGATTGGTTCGCCCAAAAAAAAATCTTTCGAAATCAATAAGAACACGAATACATTCGGGTATAAGATGTTCTCCTATCATTAAATCATATTGAAAAGTTACAGTTTAGTTTATTTAAACTCCAAATGAGATTAGTTTATTTTTTTGTCTCCATATTGTTTTCCAAAAAAAATATATGCTGACGAATTGAAATGAAGAGGAAGAAGAACATCGAAGAGGACCCACGTATAAAATATACTAATTTTATTAAATCTTTTTGAAAATCTTCAGTTTTGTTGACGGAAACTCTGATTAAAATCGATGAATAGTTCATATACAAATAATACGATGATTGATGTGATATAAATATATTTATTATAAAGTCATTGTATATGCATAATTTTTGTTAATTAATGCAATATTTTTTTGTCCATTAAAGACATTGTTTATGAAATGGATAACAATTATTTGTTTACTTCATGGCAGTAACATCTTATTTGGAGATTTTAAGATGATAGTACCATATCTTTGAATGATGTATGATTCTTTTAAAAATAGTCTAACTGTTTTATTGGGGAAATACAATTGTATCAAACAATTGGTTCATACATTATAATTTGTTCTCTAACGCGACTATGTTGTAGCGTTGAAGCAATAGTGTTTAAAGTTAATTGCGACTATATGGCGCTAAAACCTTATTTGCACTATGCATGATGATAATTTTGCTTATTTAAATTACGTAAGTTAGTTGAAAAAATAATTTTAAACCTATCGTTCATATAATTTCACATCCTTTACATTAATTGACTCAAAACGACATTTTCTAAATTCTAGATTATTCCTTCGGTTAATTTAATTCTAATTGCTATTTCGCTTGATATCCCTTGTATCAATCGACAATGCGATGTTATCTTCCACGATCTCTCTGAAATCATTTCAATTCAAAATAATTTCGATTGTTTGACCCGAACTCTTGTAACTCAAACTTTCTTTGAAGTCGATTGTTAAATCAAACTTGTTAAACCTTGACCTTCGAAATATTATTGAAACTCGATCTGTGTCTAAGATCTAAAAACCTTCTCAATTAGTTTTATTGAAACGACTTTGAAACCTATTGATGAGTTCTAAAACCCTCGATCAATTACACATTGATTCACAATTAATTATGTAACTTCTTTCAATCACGATCTGTGAAGAGATATTTAGTCATTTGATGACGTCTCGCATGTGTTCAGTTCAATTTCAATCGTTAAAATTCGAACATTGAAATTCGATTCGTATCCGAACTTTAAATTCTTTCTATTGTGTTCTTGACATGACTTGAAACCATTTGATGAATTCTCATACTCCCAAGCCATTATGCGTCAATTCAAGTTGATTGAAAATCTTCTTTTAATCATGAATCCTTGAAGAAGTACTTAGCCACTTGACGAAGTCATTTGTTTGTTCAATTAAATTGAACTAGAAACCATGTTTCTTGAGTAAATGCTCGATATTAAATCACGAGCCTTATGGTTTATGTTTGACTTCCTTATTCGTGAAACCAAATTGATCAGATAATTATTTCACATCCTCTTATCCGATGCTCAAGATTTGAAAAGTCCATGATTGTTTAAGAGTCAAGAATCCATAATGTATCAAGTGAAAGATATGTCAATCGATTATCCTGTAAGGATTTATTTATTCCCTATATTGTCGGAAAGGTCAAGATGAAGATAAACTACTAGATCTATCTACCACATAACCGCACCTACTCAAGGTGGGCTTTGTATTACCCCTATATTGTGGGCCAAAATAAAATCAAAATAATGTTTTCTTTTCAAAAGAATCTCTAGCATGAAATTAAATGTTTTGTTTTTAACTATTTTGTCATTGCCTATCGTTTTGCGTTAGGTTTTATACTCTCTGTTCAACGTGGATGTTGACTCGGCGTATTGCGAGTCTTAACGATCGTACCATGGTAGACACCATGGGTTGTGAACTATTGATGCCGACATATTAGGGTCATACCCTACTCGGGCGCGCATCGTAACTGTGGTAGGGGGCCATCTCTTAGTCACATGTTTTTGCAGATAGTTTAACTATGTTAAAAGAGCATGCTCGTTCATAAAATGTTTTGGTGCGATGGGAGGATATCAAACTTAAAACCACATGTGTGACCCAATTAAAAAGTCATGACAAAATTATATATATATATGTTTTCGGGCATGTACAATTCGTACTTAGCCCCTTGCATTATTTCAAAAATGCACAGGTTAAAAGTAGCTTTTGCAACAAAGTACGAGGCAACAGTCGAGGAGGAGCTGAAGACTTCTTTTTGGTAATAGTTAGATGTTGAAATATGTATCTTCATATATATACTTCATTAATAACTTTCTTCTCCTGAAACTCTTTGTCTTTTGATAGCTTTTTGATATGTCGTTAAACTTGAATACTTTGATATTCTTTCTTGAGAAGCCAAGATCCCTTCTCAAGGAGGCACCTTTGCTAAATTTACATCTCTTGGGATATGTGTGTGTTGATTCGTATCTTGAATTGCTTGTCTTTTCTTCTAATTTGATATCCCAAAAGTATGACTCGCACACGATGTGCCTCAATTATCTGATTTATATCTTGTTATTAAGTTGGGGCGTGACAAAGTTGTATCAAAGCCAGCTCTTTTCCTTTCACTCTGAACTGAGGACCTCATTGTTTCAAGGCCTCCATTTATTCTGTAAGATGAAAACATCTTTACCAGCTCCTGCTCCTGCACTCGAATTCGGCACCGCATCAAGAGAAAACGCTTTGCATTAATCATTGTATTCAATTTAAGGCATACACCGTTCTCTTTCAAAATTAGAAATATTCATGCATATGTTGTTGCAACTTTTTGAAATTTTAAAGAGTCATAATGCATACATTGTCGCAAGTTATGAAATTTTAATGCATAAATAGTTGTATTCCAATTATTAAGATTTTAATACATATATAGTTTACATTTCAATTAAAACTATTTCAATGCATATATAGTTGCATTCAATTTAAAATTTTAATGCATGAATAGTTGCATTCCAAAAGAAATTTGATCATAAATTGTTGCATTTCATAAATTTTTTTATGCAAGCTTTAATTATGTACAGGCCTTATTAGAGAAATTAGACGTTATAAGGAGCACGTTATAGTCTACCTTTAACGAGACTTAGAATAAGTGTTGGTCCCAGATCAGAGTACGTATAATGTGAAGCGGAATTATTAAATCAGATAAATACACTCTAACTTATGCAGTTCAGATTAATATCTGCACATTTTATGCTTAGCAGTTTTAGAAACAAAGTTTACGTTAGCCAGCAGATTATATTAACAGTTTTACAGGTATGGCAGTTGACAGTTTATACAGTTCAACACTTACAGGATAAGTGTTGAAGGTTTCAAGATATAATTGAAAACTGTAAAGTGCGTAAGTAAATAAAATTGTAAACAAGACAGCATATTTATAGTGGTTCAGAGCCCTAAGTCCTACGTCCACTCTTCGGATATCTGATCCGGTAATTCACTAAGTTATGAAGTTACAATCCTCACGATCTATAGCCAGTTCTCCGTCCACAACACAATGGATCACTCGCCCAAGCAGTTGTACTTCACTCCTTCTTCAATCCGTCGAAGGCTCTGCATCTTCTCTGTGGACCGGCTCGAAGTTGGACTGTGGACAAACCTCCCTTTTCCTTCTTCGGTAGGTTGGATGGTTGTGTTCTTCCCAGAACGTGCACAGTTTGGCAGTCGCCCGTAATAACCTACTCTTCCTTTGCAAGAGCAGGCTGATGTGTTTTTACTTGAACAGTAAGAACACCAAAGATGTAGATTAAGTCTGCTGACTTAATCCTCGTGTACTCGAGGTTACACGGTGAATCTCCAACGATTCTATAAGTAATGAATGCTTCGTGTTCAATAAATGAACAACGATATTAGAGCATTCTCTCTCGATAGTGTTTAATGCTTGAGCTTTAACATCTGTAGAGAGGCTAGTATGAGTGTGTCGGAGATTCAAATATGCGAAGGTATTCAGAGGAGCAAAGGTTTTTCTGCCTCTGTATTTCCTGCTATTTATTGGTGTGAACCCAGAACATAGCCGGTAGAGACATTGAGAAGGATATCCAATCATAGTCCATCCTTCTCTTAAAAAGTAGCTTCCCGTTCTGCTTTTTCTGCTCCATCGACCTGCTTTTCAGAGTAGTTTGTACTTGTTGTGTCAGACGTTCAAACAATGTAGTACACCAGTCGCAACTGAGTATTGTCTGTTTTTTCTTATTGACTTCCTCAAGGTTCTTCTGCGACTGTCCGACATTTTGCTACGTACGCACTTCTAGACGTGAAACTATCTTGACTTTAAATTGTGAGCGCCTCTCAACAGTTTCTGTGCGTCTTCTATATCCACAGTTTTCTATGAGCATCCAAGCTTTGACAGGAAAACAGTCTAAGCAGTTTTTGTGACCTTGCTCTTCTCTTTGCTTGTCTTCGTCTTGTATATTCGACAGTTATCTCATCTTAATGGCATCATCTTCGAAACTGTTCCACAGTTTTGATGATGTCATTCTTCCTAGACTATTACAACTCGATCATCTTATACAAGGATTACATGAGGTAATAACTCTAAGGCCTAGACTTTGGTATATTGTTTTGACACATAGAAACATCAAATTAAGGTGGGATTACTACAGTAATTCCTAACAATTTCCCCCTTTTTGATGTTGTCAAAACCATACCTCTAAGTCTATCTAAGTCGACGTGAAGATGCCGTTGATCTGAGTTTTACAAGGTTTGTCTATCTAATACAACTCAGAACTGTGCTTCTTCTACACTCGACCTACTCTAAATGATCTTCCCCCTTAATGGGATAATAATTCCTCATCAAAATCAATCGGTTTAGAGCGATAAGAGAAGAAAGGTTGCTGATCTCACTAGAAAATGTGAATTCAACCAATCAAGAATCAAGGTAAGAGACAATGAGTAGTTGTGTTCTGATTGCAGTATTTTTTATCAAGTAAAAATTATCGAACACAAAGACTCAATTCGCCCGTTATTCAAGTAAAAGTCTGATTTTGAAACCTAATATTTAGAGGTGATAAAATAACTTGAAGATAATAATTAACTAACTATCGTGCATTAACAAGTGAATTAAAACGTAATTAAACTTATTCTTATTGAGAAAACCAGGTAGAGACAGTTGAGGAATTTCGGATGGATTGGGGTAGATAATGGACAAGTTTGGATTCGTTACTCTTCTATGCGGCTTCAATAATTGGATTGGGTCAGTTCAACAAATATAGTCAAGCCCTTAGTACCGGTGCAATAACCGTGGATTAATCTAAATTGCAACCTAAGTCTAGGTTTTATTAATCTAAATCAACTCCCAAAAGTTCAAGAACTAATCAACCTAGATAGTAATTCACCCATTTCTAAGTAAATCAATACCTAACTATTATTGCAATCTCCCCTAATGCAAAAACCTATTAAGTTATTTCATAGAGGCATTCTTTCCAACACATGGTGATCAATCATGAAAGGAACACAAATTAATCCCACAATAATAATCAAATCCATGAAACGCAAATATATGAATCCAAACAATATCCAAAACAATCCCAATCACATCCTATTCCTCAACAATGAGTTTAGCTACTCATAATTCTAACACAAAACTCAACAATTCCAAAGTAAGGCATCAAAGGAGAGGGGAGAAGAGAAAAGCTTAGTGTAGCAATGTTGATTCTCCAACTCTAGCTTTAATCCGTCCTTCCACCTTCAAAGTCTAGCCTTGGGAAGTGATTTTCGCTGCAAAATCGTCCCAATAATCTCCTTAGGGTTTTTCAGAATTCGAACCCTTCTAATGTGGTCTTCGCTCGCCTTTTATAGAGAAATTTCGCGTGGCCCAGTCAGATCCATCCCGAGCGGGACGAGCCAAGACAAAACATTCATCCCGCTCGGGATGAGTCGGGGATCAGATTTCAAGGTTCCAACCCGGTCCCGAGCGGGACCGAATGATCCCGAGCGGGATCTCCTTCGAATTTCCTCCGCATTTCAATTCACGCCAAATCGACGTATCCCGTGCGGCATTAGTTCATTCCGAGCAAGCGTCCCGAGCGGGACCGAGCCATCCCGCGCGGGATTGGCTTCGAATTTCCAGCTCTTTCTTTCCTTCGCATCCCGAGCGGGAAGTTCTCGTCCCGCGCGGGATGCACTTCGTCCATTGCCTCAATTTAGCTCCAAAAACTTGCATTTTTTCACCTTTTTCGACATCCTGCACACACGAAATAACTCCAAGACACCAAGTGAAGGAAAATCAAGGAAAGAAGAGATATGTGTGTGATTTGTGCAACAATCTTCTAACTAATTCACTCAATTCTCATCCCAAAAACATGCAAATTACACGCATATCAAACCCCCCAAACTTAAACCCTTGATTGTCCCCAATCAAGAAGACAAGAACAAGATTTTCATTCGTTTGGTGCAATGCTTCATAGCTCACTACTCTCGATCAATGCATAGTTAAATCTCACAAATTTTTCAGTATCTACCATGTTTGGATTAATGCAAAGAACTCGCCTTACCGGCATGTGATAATATATAAAGAGTAACGCTCTCACTCAACTGTATCATATAAAGATTTAGACTTTCACTCAAACACAAGCGCACAAGTTTCCTTCATATCGTTCATCTCAGCCACTATTGTTCACATCGTCACATCGTTCCAGAATCAAATAGGGCTTTATCAGGTTGTAATGTGGCTGACTAATAGGTAGGGCGTTTTAGGCAAAAGTGACTCATTCATACAATCCCCCTCGTCAACATTCAACCACTCAACTCTTCTTATATCAAGGTGCCTATTCTTTTTCCATAACCCGACAAGTCCTCATCCTTTGACACTACATATGTCTTCAACTTGCCAATATTCAATCGGTCACCCCTTCAATATCAAAGAAAGCATACTCTTATTCATACTCCGACAAGTTCTCATCTTTTCATCATTTCATGTGCATCTAACTTGCTGTCTGCTTTTCTCTCTATCTTCTTTTTCTTTAATTACTTTCTTCAATTTCCAATACAATTCACTTTTCCCTTCGAATACAACACATTCACTTCTTCTTATCTCATATTCTCCCAACCACAATTGTTCCTAAGTACAACATGAAAGAATTTAAGGCTCAACGTGGCTTCGAAACAATGGCTAGGATAATCATATTTCCTCCTTATTCTCCAATAATAACAAAGGTAGGTACTAAGAAGGAATGACCTAAAATCATTTCCTAGTTCAATGTACGTGTTAAACTAAGTGGCATCGACAGACTCTACTCATTCCACTTGTGCCTTGCCTCTCTCAAACAATCAAAAATGAGATCAAATGTACTCATTAGGCTCAAAATCTCACAAGTTAAAAGTTTTGAGTTCTAAGCATTAATACAACATGACATCAATTGCCAAATTTGTTCAACTTAAAGCATGCATCAATTTCAAGTTATTCTGCCCTATCATCAGCTCAAACGATTTAATCGAGTTATGCTTCATCATAAGTCCAATCTCAAGTCAAGTTATCACAGTTAAGAACCTTTCCCCACAACACATTTCAATTTCGAGCACAATGTGAAAGTTAGATCATAGAACGTGTACCCGTTTTTTTTTTTTGAATTTACCAAGTGCGAACATTCCTTAAAATTTCAGCATGGTTTCGCTCGAATTTCGTTCAGCCCACCTGTAATCATCAACACACACAAACCAGTGGTTCCAAAATATAGTAATCTCATCAGACAAGATTTAGTAATCCATACAACCCCATCGAACTACGCAATCTACTGACTCCTAACACACTACAAAAGCAAGTAAAGTAGTTCAAACGCAAGTAAAACAGTTTAACAAAGTTAAAGCAAATACAGATAAGGAATAAAAAAAAGAAACCCGGCGTCCATTCGTCCCCCCCCCCAAACTTAGTTTGAAGGAACTAAGTTTGAAAAGACGGGAAGGACGGCGATCACTGCTGGGCACCTCCGGAAGCATCGGGGTTGCGTCGGCGCCGCTGGTAAAAGGACGGGAAATTGTCGATCAAGTCATGGAGCTCCGTCTCCACCCCGGACAGTCGGGTGTTCACAGCGGTGAACTGAGTCTCCATCCAAGTCCGCTGTGCTCCCAAGTCGGCCCGCAGTCCCGTCATCTCCGTGCTCAGACCGGTCATCCTCAAGTCCATGCCGGCTATCGAAGAAGCCATGCCCTGCATGGTCTGTAGCATCTCCTGCTGCCACGCTCTACGCCCCCCAGAAGAAGAAGGCCCTGCCCCGGTATCCATCTGTGGCTCCTCCTCGTCAGTAGACTCGTCCCCTGCATCACCATGTCCCGGAATATTGGCTGCGAACATCCCATAAGTTCCATCCCGGCGCTTTCGGAGCCACAGAGCTTTGTGCATCGGGGATTCCAGCAACATGTTTGACTCGGAGTCCGGAGTAGTCAAAGTGGTCACAGCAGTATTGGGCAGACTCAACCAGGCTTCGCCTACTACCTTATAGAGAATGGTAGAAGGCGGAATGAGAGATACGTGCCGAGCTGACACAAGCACAGGGAGATCCACCACAGACGGTGGCACCTCTGTTCCTCTCCGGGGAATCAGGAAGTGGTCGAGGATCGGCGTGATAAGTCCCCCACAATAAATGTTCGGACGTGTGGGGGGTCGACTCCAGTTGTCCATGGCCACAACAGCCATGGAGAAGGGTGCTCCTGCCAGCAAATAGTGGAGCAGGAAGAACTCCGAAATAATGACATTGTTGCTCTCGTGGCGGCCTGCAACAGAGTTGGCGACGCTTTTGTGAATATAGCGCAGAATAGGGTTCCGGATAAGCGGGCCTTTCACCAGCTTCATTTTGATGTTTCCCAGGACGGTCTCTCCAGAGATCAACTGCCAGAAGTCCTTGGCATCGAAACCTTCATCCGGGATATAGTTTGCAGCCTCGGCGCATCCATAAATCACATCTAAATCCTTGCGCTGCAAGGTATAGCTCTTTCCGTCCATCTTGAAGGTGAGGTGGCTGGGCAGGTTTCCGGTGCTCTTCCGCACAGATACGGAAGCTAGAAATTCCCTGGTTTGCTCCTCCATGGTTGGCCATCGTTCATCCAGCAATGCCGACCAACCAATGTTGTTTAAGAATTCTTCCACGTCATTATGGATACCCAACTTCGTCATCGTCTCCGGGCAAGGGTACTTCGACCCGTGCACGACGCATTTGTGAAGCTCTTTGAAAAGAGTGTACTCAGCATCAGTGAAACCAGTTGGGCGTCGGGGTGCCATAATCTCTGAAACAATCAAACCAAAAATCATTTACTCAGTTAAACCAAGAGATAAGCAAAACTTCACATTTGTACATTGTCAAAGCACAATTAATTTCCCCCACAATTTATCATGTACATAACGGATGTGTCTAGACAAAATTAGCAACCCGCGATCTCACTTGAGTACATTCACAATTAAGAAATTAAACTAATCCCTAAAAAACCACAAGACTAATAATTCATCCCCAATTTGCACAAAATTTCCCCCCAAGCAATTCAACATCAAGAATTGGTAGCCACATTTCACAACATATAGAGAATTCAAACACCAAGCATGTATTGAGGCATTACATCGAGCATCTTGTGTGCGGTAACCATAAAACCCTAGGTGGGGATGTTCAACATGACAAATCCCCCAAGTATCCAACAACTTCACAAATTAAATCATAAGATGGAACAAGTGCTAGATAAATACGCAATAGGGGTAGAACGTACCTGAAAGTGGCCGGAAAATCGACGGAAAAAGAAGGGGAGGGAATGTACCGTTCGAGAAGAGGGAGAAAGGGGGAGGAAATCTGATCCCGCGCGGCTCCACCTTTTATAGGGCGCGATTGGTCCCGAGCGGGACGGACCTATCCCGCTCGGGACGGCCCAACCGGCTCCGGTTCCTGCGTGCAATACCGGTCCCGAACGGAACCGAAGGATCCCGCTCGGGATCCGGTACGGTGGATCACAAAAATTCATCGAAGAAAAAAGGAATGCATCCCGAGCCCCTCCCGCTCGGGTTACGTCGTTCTTTCGGGACAAGTTACGCGTCCCGAGCGGGATGGACTGGTCCCGCTCGGGATTTAGCACGGCCACTGTGTTATTTTTTTTTTTTTGGCGAAAAAGAATGAAGTGATTTCCTCCTAGCCTCTAACAATCGATAGCAACTCAAAGTGTTCCCCTAAACATGAAACGTGAAATGATAACAAAAATAATATGCATACTCAACTAATATGAAAACAAGACAAATAAATCTAACTTGGGTTGCCTCCCAAGAAGCGCTGCGTTTAACGTCGGAAGCTCGACGAACTTACCGACTTACCGTTAGACGATTGAAATTTCATATACCGTCCCAGTAGCATCGGACGTATGAAATCGTTTAACTTGGTGCCCATTTACCTTGAAGACGTGTCCATCTGTAGTCTCTAAGTTCAAGGTTCCGTTTTCAAATACCTCGTGCACCTTGTACGGACCTGTCCAACGAGAGCGAAATTTTCCGGGAAATAACTTCAACCGAGAATTAAAGTAGAGAACGAGGTCACCTTTGTAGAACTCCTTAACTCTGATTTGACGGTCATGGAACCTCTTGGCGCGCTCCTTGCACAATTTCGTGCTCTCGTACGCTTCATGTCTCCATTCTTCAAGTTCAAGCAACTTCTGTACTCTTTCGCCTTGCGCCTTCAGAAAATCCAGATTGAGCTTCTTAATCGCCCAGAATGCCTTGTGTTCCACCTCGACTGGAAGGTGGCATGATTTTCCATAGACAAGTTGATAGGGGGACATGCCGATGGGTGTCTTGAATGCTGTACGGTAAGCCCACAACGCATCGTTTAATCGCTTACTCCAGTCTTTCCGGCTTACCACTGTCTTCTCCAATACTTGCTTTATCTCCCGGTTAGCCAATTCAGCTTGCCCGTTGGCTTGCGGGTGATATGCCGTGGTAACTCGTTGTCGCACCCCATACCTTGCCAGAAGTTTATCCATGAGTTTATTGCAGAAATGACTGCCCCCATCGTTTACCAAGGCTCTAGGAATGCCGAATCTCGCAACTAATCCCTGCAAAAACTTTAGTACCACTTGCGAATCATTAGTAACAGTGGGTATGGCCTCGACCCATCGAGACACATAGTCCACAGCAAGTAAAATATATCTAAACCCATACGAAGACGGAAACGGACCCATGAAATCTATTCCCCACACATCAAATATGTCGACTTCAATAAAGATCTTCTGAGGCATCTCATCTCTACGAGTTATAGTTCCCATCTTCTGACATCTATCACACTCTCTAACCAGCGCAATACAATCCTTAAAAATCGACGGCCAATAAAAACCACAAGCAAGTACCTTATGCGCAGTTCGGTTGGCACCAAAATGTCCTCCACTTGCCGAGTGGTGACAATCCTCCATGATTTTTCTCCACTCGCTCTGATGTACACATCTGCGGATGATGCCGTCAGCACACCTGCGGAACAGGTACGGCTCTTCCCAATAGTAGTACTTCGACTCCTTAAGGAACTTCTTCTTTTGATAAGGCTGTGCATCCGGAGGTAGAATACCTGCAACCAGAAAATTACAAATGTCCGCGTACCACGGAATAGCAGTAGTAGTAGTCACAGCCATAATCGTCTCATCTGGAAACTCTTCCTTAATTAAACTATCCTGATTATCACCCTCTACAGGATTCTCTAGCCTAGATAAGTGATCAGCAATAACATTTTCACACCCCTTTTTATCTCTAATCTCCATGTCAAATTCCTGCAGTAATAGAATCCATCTCAACAGCCTAGGTTTTGAATCAGTTTTTGCAAATAAATACCTAATAGCTGCATGATCAGTATACACTACAGATTTAACTCCTATCAAATAGGGACGGAATTTATCATAAGCATATACAACTGCAAGCAACTCCTTTTCAGTTACCGTATAATTCAATTGGGCAGGATTCAATGTTTTGCTAGCATAGGCAATGACTCTAAAAATTTTATCTCTTACTTGACCTAAAGCCACACCTACAGCAGAATCACTAGCATCACACATCAGAGTAAAGTCTTCCTCCCAATCCGGAGTTACCAATACAGGAGCAGATATCAAGGCCTTTTTCAATCTCTCAAAAGCCTGCACACATTCATCAGTGAATTCGAACGCAGCATCTTTTTCTAATAAACTACATAGAGGTCTAGTTATTTTTGAAAAATCTTGAATGAACCTCCTATAAAAACCTGCATGCCCCAGAAAACTCCTAACTCCTTTTACAGTTTTAGGTACGGGAAGCTGTTCAATGGCTACAATCTTAGCTTTATCCACTTCTATCCCCCTACTAGACACCTTATGCCCTAGAACTATTCCTTCTCTAACCATAAAATGACATTTTTCCCAATTCAACACTAGGTTAGTTTCTTCGCATCTTTGCAACACAGTTTTCAGGTTATTCAGGCAATCATCAAAAGACAAACCAAACACAGAAAAATCATCCATAAAGACTTCCATAATATTTTCTATTAAACCATGAAAGATGGACATCATACACCTTTGAAAAGTCGCGGGTGCATTGCACAGTCCGAAAGGCATCCTTCTGTATGCGAAAATCCCGTAGGGGCAAGTGAACGCAGTCTTGTGTTGGTCTTCAGGTGCCACCACAATTTGATTGTATCCCGAGTAGCCATCCAAAAAGCAGTAATGTGACTTCCCTGCAAGACGGTCAAGCATCTGATCAATAAAAGGTAAAGGAAAGTGATCCTTACGTGTTGCATCATTTAATGCCCTGTAGTCGATGCAGAAACGCCATCCAGTGGTCGGTCTCTCGATGACTTCTTCTCCTCCTAGCTTGACAACTTTCTCGAATCCTCCTTTCTTCGGAACCATGTGAGTTGGGCTCACCCACTCACTGTCACTCGGAGCATAGATAATGTTGTTATCCAATAATTTCAGCACCTCTTTCTTCACAACCTCCTGCATCTTCGGATTTAGCCTTCTCTGAGGTTGTCTTTTCGGCTTGCTTCCTTCTTCCAGAATTATTTTGTGCATCACAATAGACGGGCTGATCCCCTTTATGTCGGAGATCTGCCACCCTATCGCTGCTTTGTGCATCCTTAAGACTCTTTTCAGCTTGTCAACTTCTGTTTCCGACAATACGGAATTCACAATTACTGGATATGTATCCTTTTCCCCTAGAAAGACATATCTGAGAGTCTCTGGCAACTCTTTGAGCTCCACTGCAGGGGCTTCGTTCTTTCTCTGTTCCTTCTTCAGCTTTGCTTCCAATTCCTCTTCTTTCGTCCTCAACTCCAGAAATTTCACATCTTGTTTAGGCCTGACCTCCGGTGCCTTCTCCAATGCATTCACCATCTCTAGTAAATCATCACAAACTCCATACAACTCATCAAAGTCACAGTTAGATTGCAAAGAATTGTGAATAACTTCCTCTAAAGCATCGTTCTTATCAGAATCAAAAGATAAGGGAAGAGATACTACCTCGATGCTGCTGCACTCATCATACCTGTCCTCGTGCTTCTTCATCGCGTCGGAAATGGAGAATGTCACCTTCTGGTCATTGAATCGAAAAGTCAATTCTCCATCTCTGACATCAATCAGGGCTCCTCCTGTCCGTAGGAATGGCCTTCCAAGAATCAAGGGCACATTCTTGTCTTCCTCCATATCCAGCACAACAAAATCTGCCGGAAAAATGAACTCTTTGACTTGCACCAAAACATCCTCCACTATCCCTTTTGGCTGCGAAAGAGAACGATCAGCCATTTGGAGAGTGATAGTGGTTGGTTTGATCTCTCCGATCTGCAATCTGTTGAAGATAGTTAGCGGCATCAGATTAATGCTCGCTCCAGAGTCACATAAGGCATGCCCGATCTCCAAGCCACCAATAATGCAGGGAATAGTAAAGCTCCCCGGATCTTGCCTCTTGATAGGCATCTTTTTCTGAATTACAGCACTGCATTCCTCAAAGAGATTCACTGTCTCAAACTCCCCAAATCTCTTTCGCTGAGTTACTGCTTCCTTCAGGAATTTAGCATACCCCGGAATATCCTGCAGAACCTCCACCAATGGCAAATTAATCTGAACCTTCTTCAGATGTTCCAGAAATCGTGCAAACTGCTTGCTCATCTTATTCTTTGCCAATCTTTGAGGAAAGGGTATGTTACTTCCCTTGACAATTTCTCCTGAAGTGCTCCCCTTTTGTGTTTTGACTAGCTGGGGGGTCGCTTCAGATTCAACGTCCTCCTCTTGAGGACCCTTATCTTGGTTCTCCTGTCCATCATCACCCACTACGGGGTTACTAGGCCCATCATATGCCTTACCACTTCGGGTGGTAATAGCGCTGCAGTTCTTCTTTGGATTGGTCTCAGTGTCGCTGGGAAACTGTCCCTGTGTGTGTTTCCCACTCACATGCTTAGCTATGGTGGAGATTTGATTCTGCATTTCTGTCATCATACTGTCGTACTTATCAAATCTCTTCTCAAGTTCCTCTTCCCTGGAACTCTGTCCTCTTCTGTCTTGCTGCCCATATTGCCGCCGCTGACCATCACCCCCATGTCCTTGATTCGATCCTTCACCTCTCTGCTCAAATCCGGGAGGTGGATTCATGGAATTGTTCTGATTCCCATAGGACTGGTTCTGATGGTACCGAGGGTTGGAGTGATACTGTGGATTATCATTCTGATAGTACGGCCTGCGATAGTTCCCATAGTTTCCCCGGCCGATGTAATTCACATCGTCCACTGGCTGAGTCTCCACGTGTGCTATTTCACCATACTGATTCAGAATATGAGTTCCTCCTCTTGCAAAGTTCCCCATTTGCTGTTGCTGCTGTTGAGTTCTATCCAAAAGAAGCAGATCCATTTTAGTCTCCATCGAAGCCATTTTTTCCTTCATCTCTTCTTGGTCCTTCAATTCTGCGGCACTCTTCACAATTTTAAATTCCCTTCTTTCCTTTGGCCATTTGAAACTGTTTTCAGCCAGCTTCTCTATGGCCTTGGTGGCCTCATCTTCCTCCATATCGAGGAAGTCTCCTCCTGCAATATTGTCAAGCCGCAACTGTGTATCATTCTCCACTCCAGCATAGAATTGACAGATGACTTGCCCATTAGTCATCCCATGTTTGGGACACCTCCGTACGAGCTCGCGGAATCTATCCCATGCCATGTATAGCGGCTCATCATATTGTTGTTTGAATGCCTGAATTTCGGCTTTCCTTTGCAGCGTCACGCCTGGCGGAAAATATTTCAGCAAAAACTTTTCCTTCAGATCTTCCCAAGTGTGTATCTCTGTCTTCTTCAGTCCTATCAACCAATCCTTGGCATCGTCCTTCAAGGAGAAGGAAAATAGGTACATCCTGATCTGCTCCTGAGGGACTTGGTTGATCTTAATCATGTCTGCAACCTCCAGAAATTGCGTGATATGACTGTTCGGATCTTCACTTGGTCTCCCCCCGAACTGGTTTCGTTGAACCATTTGGGCCAGCTGGGGTTTGATCTCGAAGTGGGTGGCATCTGTTCGCACATTGAATCCTTCAGTAGATTCTCCTCTCTGAGGTCGGAACAGATTGTTAAGAGGGTTTCTCCTCTCTTCTCTTCGCTCACGTCCTCCCTGATTGTTAACTTGGTTTCTGACTTCTTCCAGTTGCCTCTGTAGATCCTCAATCAACTGTATGTCGTTCCCAGGAATATTGTCACCCATGTCTTCTTTCACGACTTCTTTCTTAGCCTGTTCTTGTATTTTCTTTGCTCGGGCTCTTGTAATCATGCACACCCTGCACCAACAAGAGCTTTAATTAAGTAACAATAAAATAATTCTAAACTACTAAGCTTCTAAATCTCCTAATATCAAATAACGACCTACAACTTGAGTCCCCGGCAACGGCGCCAAAACTTGATTGCAGTATTTTTTATCAAGTAAAAATTATCGAACACAAAGACT
>JAPKLW010000251.1:159568-181613 GCA_026898455.1 Plectranthus barbatus | reverse complement strand
CGGGACCAACAAGTGCTATCCCGCTTCTATTCTGAGTGTAGCAGGCAGTCACCAACGCTTCTCCCCAGAAAACTCCCTACGAAGTGTATTTTGGTCGTAAGCCTTCTATAGCTCATCTTCGTGCATTCGGTTCACCATGTTATATCCATAATAATGGGAAGTCGAAGTTAAATGCTTTCTCGCCTAAGGCTGATGAGGGTGTGTTTGTCGGATATGGACATCCCTCTCACAAGGGCTATAGAGTATTTAACAAGACTACCCAGCTTGTGGAAATAACATGCAATGTTGTTTTTGATGAAGCTACTTTAGTGCGCAGGACCTTACGCCAACTGGCTGAAGATGTTCCAGAGGTCGAGGATGTCAACGACCAGTTGGGCAGGAATTCTTCCGATGCTCAACCAACTGGTTCGACTAGACCTATGAATGGATCATCTTCACAACCAGTTCCCTCAGGTGCCCATCAGCAACCTGAGAGGGTCGGTGATGCAAATGACCTTGCTGAGACCTTTCACTCAATCTCTCTGAGTAATCCATGCAACAATCTAGGGGGAATCCCTACTGGCCTTTTTGAAGAAGAAGGCGATGATGGACTAGCTGGAATGGAGATACCAGCTGATACTGACAACATTGGTGGAGGATCAGACAACCAGTCAGAAGGTGATGCTGATGAAGTTGTTCCAACTGGTGAAGGTCCAACACCAGCTCATGTTGCAGCTCCGACTGGTGGAAATGTGGAAGCACCAGTCGTCAGGACAGATGAACCTAGTTCACAGCCGGCACCAGCAGTCGCTGGTCCTCCCAAATGGCTGAGGGATCACCCAACTGATGCTATTCTCGGTGATCAGGAAGGTTCTGTCCAGACTCGACACGGCAGTGCGCTCCTAAGTTGTTTTATCTCTCAAATGGAACCTACTTCCATAGGAGTTGCGCTAGAATCCGCTGATTGGATTAATGCCATACAAGAGGAGCTTGCAGAATTCACTCGCAATAACGTTTGGGACTTGGTGGAGAGACCATCACATCAGTCAGTGATTGGCACCAAGTGGGTTTTCAAGAATAAGCGAGATGAGAATGGCACCGTGGTCAGAAATAAAGCTCGATTAGTCGCCAAAGGTTACAGGCAGTGTGAAGGGATCGATTTCGATGAGACCTTCGCACCAGTTGCCAGAATGGAGGCGATACGGCTGTTCCTTGCTTATGCAGCGTATCACGGCTTCACAATGTTCCAGATGGATGTGAAGAGCGCCTTCTTGAATGGCGAGCTAAAAGAGGAGGTATATGTCGAGCAACCTCCAGGCTTTGAAGTTGGCACCAAGGTGTACAAGCTGAGAAAGGCCCTGTATGGATTGAAACAGGCGCCCAGGGCTTGGTACGAAATGCTGTCACAATTCCTTACCAGCAATGGATTTCGGAAAGGGAAGATTGATAGGACTCTCTTTCTTCTCAAGGATGGAGGTGACATGCTGATGGTGCAGATCTATGTTGATGACATCATATTTGGATCAAGGAATATAACTCTCTGTGAGAAGTTTTCTCAACTGATGCAGACATCATTTCAGATGAGTATGATGGGCAAGTTAACATACTTTCTCGGACTCCAGGTCCAGCAGTCAGCTGATGGAATTTTTATCAGCCAGCGGAAGTATACGAAGGACTTGATTCAAAAGTATTGCCCAGAGAAAACTAAGTCCCTCAGAATACCTATGAGCACCAGTTGTCAAATATTCCTTGATGAGCAAGGTGAATCAGTTGATCCTACCATTTACCGAGGAATCATTGGATCACTTCTCTATCTCACAGCCAGCAGACCCGACATTTCTTATTCAGTCGGAGTGTGTGCCAGATTTCAAGCAAATCCGAAGAAGTCACACATGGAAGCTGCCAAGAGGATAGTGAAATATCTGAAGGGGACTGAATCTCTCGGAATATGGTATCCCAGGAATGATGAGCTTACACTCATTGGATATTCAGATTCAGACTTCGCTGGATGCCGTATTGACCGGAAGAGTACCAGTGGTACGTGTCAGTTTCTAGGACACAAGCTAATCAGTTGGTTTAGCAAGAAGCAGCACTCAGTTGCTACATCCACCACTGAGGCTGAGTATGTTGCCGCTGCCAGTTGCTGTGCTCAAATTATCTGGATCAAGCAACAACTGGAGGATTATGAAGTGGACACTGGCTGTGTTCCAATCTATTGCGACAACAACAGTGCTATGTGCATCACGAAGAATCCGGTTCATCACTCCAGAACCAAGCACATAGATATTCGACATCACTTCATTCGTGATCATGTCGAGAAGAAGGATGTCAGCGTGGACTATATCAGAACTGAAGATCAACTGGCTGACATCTTCACCAAGCCACTGCCAGAAGCAAGATTTAAGGAGTTGTGCATCAAACTCGGTCTTATGGAGATTGATGTGAGCCCCAATGATGAGGAAGAATGAGTCCCAGCTCTCATTCTGTTCTTGATCTTCTGGAGGACGCTGATTACGACTAAGTCCAAGCTCTTAGTTGTTTTTATTTCAGTGATATCTCTATCTATCAAGTGGTGTCAACTGGCGGAATCTTGCCAGCATAGGCCATCAGTTGAAGCGAAATTTGTTCCCAGCTCCCAATTCCAAGAGAAGAGAAGATTATGCGGAATAAAATTGAGTCCAAGCGCTCAATTTTCCATCTTTCCAGTTGCCAGCTGATAGCTGATGGAAGTTTGCCAGCAGCAAGTTCTATCAGCAAGTGGTATCAGTTACTAACTGATGAAGAGGCCAACCAGTTAGGGGGAAGTTTGCAACTGGTATATGCAACTGATGACCAGTCATACCAGCTGTCTCAGAAAAGGCGGGATTGTTCAAATCCAAGTAGCGTGTACAGCCCTCAGAATTTAATGCGGCATTTAATGCCACATTTAATGCGCACAGCGTCTGCGCAGTCCGACGTTTGGTTGCCACCAATCGCTGAGCGCCACGTCAGCTACACGACGTAGCCCACGTCAGCACGACCGCGCATGTCGCACAGGAAACCGGGCCTGCTGATGACCGTCGATTCCCGCTTGCTGAGCGTCAATCTTGATCGTCTGATCCTGCATGGACTTGGGTATAAATACCCGATGCCTTTCGACGGAAAAACCTTTTACGATCATTCGATTTCAGAAGCCCTACTCTCTCAAGCTTTCCTTAAGATTTCTTCTGAAATTATGGCTTCATCTTCCCGACAAACAGATGACAACCCACCATCTACATCTTCTTCGTCTGGTTCACCAGACTTACCAGTCGCAGAAGCCCACATGCCGACTTACACTGGCATCACGCAGATGGACGATGTAGACTACACTCTTCCATTTGCCCGCCTGGTTCAGTTGAACAAACCAGCGACCAGGGCTCAACTTTCGAACGCGCAAATCAGGGCGGCGCAAGTTCAGAAAGAAAAAATTCTGAACGAGAAGCTGGCGTGCAAGAACTTTGGACCAGAGTTGATCGAGATGATCGACCGGGAAGGCCTTCGACAATATCTGACGGCAAGGCCCGAGACCTTCCATCCGCATATGGTGGCGGAGTTCTATGCACGGGCCGTGATTGCTGACGGGAGGAAGTCTTTCACCACTTCCGTCTTCGGCCATATGATCACTGTCAGCGCCGAATACCTCGCCGACTTGTTCAGATTGAGGAACGAGGGCATGGAGATAGCCACCTACTTCCACAACGATGTAGAGGAGTTCAGGAGGCGGTGGACTCAGTGGAAGAGGGAGGGGGTGATGAGTTTTCGCACTGGAATGCGGAAGTCGGAGATGGACGACTGGTGGCAGATGGTGTGCGACATCGTCGTCAGGATGCTGCAATGCGAAGTTGGCTCATATGCTGAGTTGAGCCTGCGCAAATTCTCCGTGATGTGCGCGCTGGTGGATGGAGTGGAAGGGAACTGGGCCGAGTTCTTTTTCGGGAGACTGCTGGAGAATGTTGATCGCAACATCAACATCCCAGTTGATGGGACGTTCACTCACTCCGTATCCTTTGGGCTGCGGATCAGCCATATTTTGGAGATGGAGATTGGAGATGGAGTGGACCAGGGGGAGCAACTGGTGAGTTCGGATTTCATTCCGCCCACCAAGGAGCAGGCAAAGCTGCCCCGCCCTGACTACCATAAGCCGCGGAGGCTGAGGGGAAAGACAGCAGTCGACCCAGCCACGGTCGTTTCGGAGGAAGAAGAGGAGGATGAGGGGGAACAGGTGCCAGTCATGGCACAGCCTCTGACGGAGGAGGCAAGGGCCGAGTTGAAAAGGAAAATGGAGACCGAGTCTCTTTTTACCCAACTGGAGGATGCGGAAGTGGAGGCTTCTGGCAGTCGCCCTCAACCAGTTATGAAGGCGCCAGTCACCAAGAAGCCCTCCCGCAAGAAGCCTAAGACTTCCCAGCACCAGCAGCCACCATCAGCTGTGGCATACAACCCCGAGTCTGGGAAGATCTCCATCCCAGTCAAGAAGTCCGTTCTGGGCCTGACTGAGGAGGAGACGCTGGAGAAGATGACTCGCAAGCGCAAGCGAGTCATGACCAAGGCGCAGAAGGCTGAGAAGCACGCCAAGAGGGCAAGGAGTGCTTCCTTGGTGAGGAAGAAGCAGGCCAAGTCAAGGCTCCGGGCTCTGCTGGCGAAGCAGAAGAGAGAGGCGGAGCTGGCGGCCAGGGATGAGCGCTTTGCTCAGATCAAGGCTGAGACTGAGGCCAGGCGCCAGGAGGAAATACAGGAGCAACTGAGGCTGGCGACCAGGGGCAAAGGACAAGCGTTCGAATCCACAAGTACAAGGCCACCAGCACCAGCACCAGGCGAAATCTTATCTGAAGAAACTTTTGAACGCCTGCTGGTGATGGGCGCTGACAAGGATGTACTGTCCCTTGTGGATGAGTACCAGCCGGAGGAGGAAACCGCTGATGTCCCTCCACCCGTGCAAGGGGGTGGTGGAGGTGACGACGTCCCACTGGCCGCGCAAGGGGGTGCCAGTGGAGGAGAAGAAGAGCGGGCGACCACCCCGGTACAACTGGCGAGCTCCTCGGATGTCAGTTCTGAATCCGAGGATGAAGAGGAACCAAGGGCTGAGAAGCCAGAGAAGGAGCCAGCTACGGAGGTGGTGCATCACTCAATGGTGCAGAGGATGGAGCCAAGGGATCTGTTCCCAGACTTTGAAGCTAAGGCTCAAGTTTCTGCCAGTCGCCCCCGATCCACAGATGCCTCGACATCAACTTCTGGGCGACCAGCAGCATCCTCAACATCACCAGTTAGGCGTGCACGATCTGAAAGGCGTCCTTACATGCTCTGCATCCAAGAGCATCAACTGGTTGATGAGGATACTTTCCAGGCACGAGTGACAGGAGTGCACCGGTGGGAGCAGCGCGGGGAGATGGCATTTCATAATTCAAGAGTGCCAGAGCCATCTGCATTCAACATCATACCGTTCAGCGGACTCCCTCACCAGTCGGTATATGCCTCCAGAATCACTGCCTGGTGCCTGCCTCTGCAGCCAGTGGAATATTACAACTTCACTCTCTATGAGTATGCTGAGAACATCGCGGTGGAGGTGGAAAATGCCGTCAATGACGAGATAATATCCAGCTACCGAAGGCTCTGGAGGGTGGATCCGGAACTATGTCTGGAGTTCCGGAGATGGAGAATTTTTGACAGATGCCAGCGCCTGCTGACTGTGGAGAAGCGGGCGGTTCTCTATGCCAGGCTGGGTCTTGGCTACTGGAGAGCGGAGGAGGAGTGGGCCAATGCTTTCATGGGCACCGATCCTGAATGCCACCAGCAGCTGTCTACAAGGAGGATCCAGCGCCGCTTGCTGAAGATTGCAGAGTATAGGCGGCTGACTGGAAGCTCCGGCCTCCCGCCACGGCAAAAGGTCAAGTTACCTTTTCTCCAGTTCCGAGTCAGCAGTCGGGGGTACCAGCTGACGTACGCGCTCCGACGCCTCAGAGTGCTGGTTACCCTCCCAAGGATCCCTCCCTATCATGCTATTCTGTTCGATATGGCTGCCTGCGCCTTGCTGGTAGACCACATTGTGGAGGAGGATCCTTCTCGTGGTGTGTGGCTGACCCTTGCCGTCCCTCCTATTCCTATTGTCTCGGGCGATCTCGTCCCTGATTCTATGGACTGGCAAGTGGTGGAATTCACAGCCCCACTCGTTTTTGAAGAAGTCCAGCCAGCTCCAGCAGCAGTGCCAGTGGTGGCTGAATCAGCTGAAGTGCCGGCTGAGGAAGTACAAGTAGAGGCACCAGCAGCTGCAGCAGTGCCAGCGGAGGAGCCAGCCCCGATGGAGATATCAGCTGCATCTGAACCAGCAGCGGCTCCTTCCGCAACTGATGTGCCTTCCTCTTCCCTTGCAGTTTCAGCACAGCCTCTCTCCGAGGTCCATCCGCCTGCGCAACTGGTTGCTCTCATTGATGCCAGGATGGACCAGCGCTTTTCCTCCTACCGAGCAGAGATGGCGCAACAAATGGAGGCCTTCACCTCTGGGGTGAACTCCTTTTTGGTGCGGATCCAAGAGGGGGAAGATGCGCGAGCACGTGCCGAGGCTGAGAGGTTCCGTCTTGCTGAAGAGGAGAGAAGGATAGCTGCTGAGGAAAGGGAGAAGAGCAGACAAGACATGGCGGCTCTTACTGAGATCTTGAGGAACCTAGCTAATCGAAATCAATCTCCTGGATCTTCTTCTCAGCCATAGGTCCTGTGCTCTTCATTTTTTTGTGTAAGTAATTTTGTATCAGTCTAGACTAGTCAGTTGTCCTTCCTGTACTTGTAATTTCACATCACTAATGGATTGATTACTGACGGGTTGACGACAATTTCTCATTGTCCAACTAATGTCTACTGATTTTTACTTACCAGCTGAACTTACACATTTTGTGTAATCAGCACCAGCACTCCATTTGACATTTTTTAATACTAACCTGGCTCAGATTCTTACTTCATAATTTAACCGAGCAATATCTCTCCCAGTTTGAGGGGGAAGATCCTTAGGTTAGAGCTGATGTGAGGAAGTATTTTCATGGGTTTAGATCTGATAGGTTTATTTGTAAAAACCCTGAAATATTCTGTAACTTTCCTCATCAGCTGAGTGCTCGCTGGTTAGGCTTTGATCGCACCAAAAAGGGGGAAATTGTTGGGAAAATTATCTAAGTTTCCCTTCCCCAGTTGATAACTTAGATCTTTGACTTGGTGTTTAAGTGTTTTGGTGGATCAAATCCTAAGTCCAACCAGCGTCAGTTTGTCTCTAGAATAGCTCTAGTCTCAAATGTAAAGTCCTGTTTAGGTCTTTTTGAGTTGTAAGTCGTTGTTGATCAAGACTCATGCTGGCTACTGTTCACCAGCATGAGATGTGCTTACCAGTTGAGAGAAATCTCACCAGCAGACGACTGACAGACCCATGCTGACACTGTTCATCAGCATGGAGTCAAGAGACTAATGACTGGCTACTGTTCACCAGTTGGAAGGATTTCACCAGCAGGAGGCTGACAAATCCTACCAGCAGAATACGTGTTCTGACTGACACTATTCACCAGCGGTGAAGCCACCAGTCATGGGAGATTCCAAGAAAGGGTTAACATCAGACAAATTGGTAGACTAAGATTGTGCCAGCGTAAGTCACCAACAGAGACTGCCAGCACAAGATCACCAGAATGATCTATCAGTCGGATGTTACCAGCAGAATTCAAGATTCGTTCTCCCAGAGTCTTAGAGACAAAAAGAAGATTCGTCTGAGGAATATACTTACAAAGTAAGACTTTAAGGAAGGATATCCTTAAAGTCTATCAGTTCAAGACACCAGTTGCGATTCCTCGTACTGACGAAATAATGCCGTTCTGACACAAAGAGGTCTGTGTCAGAAAAAGCAGACACAGGTATGGAGTTTTCCTGAAATTCCTACCTGCCGCCGTCTGAAGTACATCCGAGGACAGAGACCCATTCCGGATGTGTCCAAACGGCTAGAAATTTGAATGGGATCCTGCGTCTATAAATAGGTCGGAGCTACCAACATTTAAGAGGTTCCCAGGCTTCCTGATCTTTCGACGCTTGCATCCTGAACATTCAATTCTCTCCAACTACCGAAAGAACGAACATTCATTGCAAGCAAGCAAGCATCTTTCGAGGCTTTCTTTAAAGCTTTTCCGTGTGTTGATATCTTTCAAACACGAGACTTCAAGCTTCCTGCTTGTAAGTTTAGACCTCACCTGGTGTTCTTTCTCTTTCTGAGGAAGAACATAGCAGCTCCAGAGCCAGCCAGCTCTTGAGTTATTACGGGCAGTTTGCCGTAGAGGATTCACGTTCTTGGGAGAACTCAACACCCAACCAGTCAGCTGTGGAGGTTGAAGTGACGTGCTCGCACTCCACCAGCTGAGAGAGTTGAAGAAGGACAAGGACCGGGAGCGGTTGATCCAGTGGACTGGTAGACGGGGCATTTACCAGCTGGAGATAGATCGTAGGAACTTTGTACCGGATTACTCTTATAGTGAATTTCCAGTGAGTCGACTGGAGAGTGGACGTAGATCAGTTGATCGAACCACTATAAAAATCCTTTGCCTTTATCTGCTTTCAGTATTTAAATTTTGTATTTGAAACCCAGCACTCAAGTGCTGGTGTATATCTGCAAACTGATAACTGTGCAAACTAGGCTTAAAATATTCTAAGTGTTGAGCTATCAGCTGACCAGCCAGTCAGCCAGTCAGCTGAAGCAACCAGCAGGACAGAGTGCAAGTTAGACTTATAAGTTCAATATTTCCGCTGCGTAACGTTATTCACTCTGATAAACCGGGACCAACAACGTTCACATGTGTGGCTTGCAATACTAATACTTAGGCGAATTGGAGGAAACATTAATATTTCTTTATCATAAGGATTCAATATTTAATTGTTTCAATAGTTTGCGACTATGTTTTAATTTCTGCTTTAATTTATTGTTTTCAGACATGTCTTTACCGAATGTGATCACTATCTTAGCACAAAACCAATTAATCGGTCCTAATTTCCAAGAATGGAAACGCAACTTGGATTACATCCTTGTCGCAGAGGAACACAAGTATGTCCTTGATAAGCCTCGTCCGGCTGCTCCCACTAATGCATCGACTGATGAGGAAAGGAGCTACTATAACAAGTGGCTCAAGTCAAACAATATAGTGAAATGTTATATGATGACTACTATGTCCAAGGTACTTGCATAGCAGCATCATTCATATGATAATGCTAGTGACATAATGGACAGCCTCACAGCGACCTATTGTGAGTCAGACCGAGCAGTCAGATTCAATCTCATGAGGGAAATCGCGGGAAAGAAAATGGCAGAAGGTAGCTCGGTCAGAGAGCACGTGGTCGGCATGACTCACCTCATGGATGAGCTCACACTGCACGGAGGTGGTATCGATGCGGAAGCGCAGGTTGATATAATCCTCAACTCTTTGCCAAAGTCTACATGTATATTAGCGCCTCCAAGAATTTTCTAGGTTGTGTTTTTTTAATACAAGAAAGCAAAGTGATTGCTTATTCATCACGTCAATTGAGGACACATGAATTGAATTATCCAACCCATGATCTAGAATTAGCAGCCTTTGTCCACGCAATAAAGATTTGGAGAAATCATCTCTATGGAGCTAGATGTGTAATCTTCACTGACCACAAGAGCCTCAAGTACTTCATTGAGCAGAAAGATCTAACTATGAAGCAAAGAAGATAGTTGAAACTGGTGAAGGATTATAATTAAATCATTCATTACCATCCTAGTAAAGCTAATTCAGTAGCAGATGCGTTGAACAGAAAGGCTCCAGCCAAAGCTTGTGTTGTGATAACGCAAGAGAATGAACTAATCCAGGATTTTGAAAGGTTGAATCTTGAGGTGATTCTACCACCAGAAATGGTGAGCATGAGAATAGCAGCCTTATTGGCTAGTCCAAGGACAAGAATTGTGGAAGCACAACGAAAAGATGAAGATTTGGAAAGGATACGATTTCAAATCTACGAGAAGAAAGTTGCGAACTTTCAAGAAGCTTTTGATTATGTCCTAATGTATGATGAAAGATTGTGTGTGCCAAAAGGTGATGATTTGAAAGAAGAAATCATGAGAGAAGCACACGAAACCCCGTACACCGCCCACCCTGGAAGTACGAAGATGTACCAAGACTTAAAGTCAAATTTTGGTGGGAAGGCATGAAAAGAGACATAGCTCTATTCGTGGAACGATGCTTGGCATGTTAACAAGTGAAGGCATTGCATCAAAGGCCGCATGGAAATTTACAACCGCTTGACATTCCATAGTGGAAATGGGATGCAATAGCAATGGATTTTGTTACCAGACTACCCAAGTCCCAAAGAGGGAATACCCCCATTTGGGTAATTGTGGACCGATTGACAAAAAGTGCACATTTTCTACCAATTCAGATCATTTATGGATCGGATAAGTTGGCCCAGCTTTATGTTAAGGAAATATGACGACTGCATGGAGTGTCATCAACCATTACGTCCGATAGAGATGCGAAGTTTACATCGCGCTTCTGGACTAGTTTGTAGAAAGAGCGTGGCACTCAATTAAACTTCAGCACTGCTTTTCACCCCAAAATAGACGGTAAAATAGAGTGAACCATACAAACTCTGGAGGATATGCTTAGAACAATTGTTCTTGACCGAGGGGTTAAATGGGAAGTTGTTTTATCGTTGATCGAATTTGCATACAACAACTTTCAAGCCACAATTGGAATTGCCCCGTATGAAGCACTTTATGGAAGAAAGTGCATATCTCCTTTGTATTGGAATGAATTTGGTGAATAAAAAATCTTAGTACCCGGTTCAGTCGCCGAGATGATAGAAATTGTCCGAAAAATCCGTGCCATGATTAATAAGCCTAGTATGTGCGTAAAATTACCCATATTTCGATGTTTCTGCTTGCATGTTTACATTCATTTTACTCCCATATCATATGTTTTTTGGTTGTTTTCATTGTGTTTTTTGTTTTTTGTGTGATTTAGATTGTGTAGGATAGGTTTGGAGCATAATTCAACATTTGGGAATAAGCTTTGGTGGAAAATCGATCGATCCAAGTTGCAAGGGTTGTGAAGATCGACCAGGATGAGCAGGGGAGCAGCAGGAAGGATTTTATAGAGGATTCTCGACCGATCCTGGAGTGGATCGACCAATCTGGGTAGTTCAGAGAGGATGATCTAATGATCCTGATATGGCTCGATCGATCTGGTCTGTTAAGAGAAGAATTTCGGTTGATCTTGATCCAGACGGGGCGATCTGGAATGGGCCGTTATGGCAGTTATTCAGGTTCAATCCATCCCACGCGATCCGATCTCAGATGGGGTGATCCGGGGCTCTGCCAACTCATTATAAAAAGGGGAAACTTTCATTCGTTGAGGACTTTTGGACATTTTTAGGCAAAATCTACGTATTTTCTCTCTTCAATTCCATATCCCATCAAGATCAAACCCTAATTCAAGGTATCCAAGAGCAAATCTACCACACCTTGGTGAAGGATTGAAGACTAGAGGGGTTGATCATGATCAAGCAAATCCAACTGTGGAAGAAATCATTTACTACTTATCAATTGTAATGGATCTCTTTCAATTTAACTTTGTATTGATACAATTGAGAGGTATGTTGTTCTAATTTCGTTTGGATGTTGATTTGAACTAGGAAGTGTAAAGATTAGGTTGGATTATTGTATGTTTACCTCCCTATTTGAGATTGAAGCATTCCAGAGCTAGTTTCCATTCAACTTGATGTAGGTAAGAGCCAATCATGTTGATAATTGACACAATAATTGCAGCCAATACGCGGATAGGCATGTCGCGAATAGCATGTCTTCATATGTATCTCGATCCAATCCATGTGCGGAGGAAGAGCATAGATCTAGAATTCATGAGCCTTTAGGAGTGAGTTAGGGGTCGATAACGTAATTATTTGAGATTTCTAATATCATCCACGGTCGATTTGTTGGTACAAAGGGAATTGGCTTGATTAGAGTGAATTGATCATCCATCTAGGGATTAAAATGTGTTTACATCGATGCTCAACCTATTCGGATCACATCTACGTTCAGTTCAACATCATTTCTACCTCATTTGAGTGTTTGGCTATCTTTTTCTACCCTATTTTTGGAGGAAATTGAATTCATTGTATTGAACTTATTGTTAGCTTTAGTTTTAATTGAATGCTTAGTTTGATACAAAATACTCAACGATATTGATCTTACCTAGCTATAACTCTTCGCATGATTAAACGATATTTTAATGGGCGAAATAAGAAAGATCCTGGATTGATAATTAAACTTTGTATTTCATTGAAGACTTTGTATCAGTTTTTAGTGCCATCAGAGCCCAAGATCGACAAAATTCATACTCTGATAAGAGACGAACTTAATTGACTTTCGAAGTCGGAGACAATCTGTTCTTGAAGAATCGCCGTCTATAGGAATCATTCATTTTGGAGTTAGAGGTAAGCTTAGACCCTGATATATTGGTCCTTACGAGATTTTACAAAGAATTGGAGTTATAGCGTATCCTTTGGCTTTGCCACCCAGTTTTGGGAACGTGTCGCAATTACGGAAGTACATCTTTGATCCAAAACACGTCATTCAGCTCCAGCCAAGATTTGACTTACAAAGTAGTACGTGAAGCGATCATGGATCACCAAACTCAAGAGCTCTGCAACAAAAAGATCAACCTTGTCAAAGTCCTTTGGAAGCATCATGACATTGAAGAAGTGACGTGGGAACTTGAAGATAAAATGAAAGAGAAATACCCCAAACTCTTCTTGTAATGTGCGAAATTTCGGGATAAATTTCTTTTGTCGTGGGGGAAGATGTAACTCCCCTCGTTAAATTTAAATATTTTTATCAGAATTTCAAAAGTTATATTTTACTATCGAATTAAAATCGAGATTTTCAAAACAAATTTATTTGGGAATTAATATTTTGGGCATTTTTCATTGCCATCTTTATTTTACTTATTAAAGAGGAGTAATTAATTATTGATCAATCTAATTAAATTGATACCGATAATTTATTTTGCAACCCGTCATTTTCATGTCAGGATAATATTGATCGATAAATTTTTTAGATCGATAAAATATCACAGTCTCCCGTGTAATGATGTGATGATATGTGGACTTGACGTGAGTTGATTTTAAAGTGATTGATGTGAAGCGAATGACAACCACTTCAACTTTTTCGCTTTTGGTGATACCGAAATTACCTCACCTCCCTTCTATAAATAGAAGCTTCACCCTCACTCTATCACTTTCACTCTCTCAAAAAATTCTCACCCACCTTTTTCCAGCGACCAACTCCGGCGAGTGCTCCGGTGAAGCTGCGGCGGAGTGATTTTGGAGGTAAAATATACATTTTTGGACTCCTCTTACCTCATTCTTTCCATTTCCAACACTCTTTTCTTGATTCTCCATGTCTTAAAACTTGAAATCAAGCTAGGAAATTGTTGATCAAGTTCTTCAGGCTCTATGAACGTCAAGGAGGCATAGATCGAACCCCTCGCTAGTTATATCTTTAGATTGAGCATGTTTACTATTTTTACCCTAGTTAGATATGTTGTGATCTAGTCTTATTCTTTAGTTTATAGGTATGTATGCATGTTTAGCATGTTATATATTTATCCGAGAAACCACATGTTAGCCTAGGAATCGAGTTGTCATCATTTTGGATTATTTTTTAGATTTTAGCTCCATGTTTAAATGTTGAACCTATATTTCGATTCCACCTCAATTTTTTATGTTTTGATGCTTGGAATATTGTCTAGATTTGTTATACTTGTTAGAAAATCATTTGGTGTTGTTATAAATCGATTGGACGTGCCCGGATAATCGTTTGAGCCAAAAACCAAAAATTCTGCCGAAGGCAAAAATGCCTCTGTTTTGGTCGAAATGCGTGCGTGTAGATTGACACAGAGCATGTCAATCGACACACACATAACGATTGACACAACTATTCAATTCAAAATACTTGGTGTCGATCACTTGTATCGATCGACACGAGTCTCATGTCGGTCGACATCTTGAATATCGATCGATACAAGCCAATTTCATTTTACACAACATCCGTGTCGGTCGACACACTTGGTGTCGATCAACTCACATGTTTTCGGTCAATAATTTTTCATGTTGATCAACACAACATGCATATCGATTGATGTGTGCATCGGTCGACACTCATTTCTGTCGACACGTCCGAGTCAATGGACACCCTCCATGTCGGTCGACACATACGCAAATTAAAAAATTTAAATTTTCATTCTTTGATCGATTCGACCTATCGTTCATATCCTTTGACATCCTTTACATCAATCGACTTAAAACGGCATTTTCTAAATTCTAAATTCTTCATTCGATTAATTTAATTCTAATTGCTATTTCTTTTGATATCCCTTGTATCAATCGACAATGAGATGTTATCTTCCACGATCTCTCTGAAAATATTTTCAATTCAAAACAACTTCAATTGTTTAACCCGATCTCTTAGAACTCAAACTTTCTTTGAAGCCGATTGTTAAATCAAACTTGTTAAACCTTGACCTTCGAAATATTATTAAAACTCGATTTGTGTCTAAGATCTAAAAACCTTCTCGATTACTTTTGTGTAAACGACTTTGAAATCTATTGATGAGTTCTAAAACCCTCAATCAATTACACATTAATTCGTAATTGATGAGGTAACTTCTTTCAATCACGATTTGTGAAATTATATTTAGTCATTTGTTGACGTCTCGAACGTGTTCAGTTCATTTGAACTCGTTAAACTTTGAACATTGAAATTTTATTCGTATCCGAAATTTTAATTCTTTCTATTGCGTTCTGACATGTCTTGAAACCATTTGATGAGTTCTCATACTCCCAAGCTGTTATGCGTCAATTCAAGTTAATTGAAAATCTTCGTTCAATCATAAATCCTTGAAGAAGTTCTTAGCCACTTGACGAAGTCATTTGTTTGTTCAATTAAATTGAACTACGAACCATGTTTCTTGAGTAAATGCTCGATATTAAATCACAAGCCTTATAATTAATTTTTGACTTCCTTGTTCTTTAAACAAAATTGATCTAATAATTCTTTCACATCCTCTTATCCGATGGCTCAAGATTAGAAAAGTCCATGATTGATTAAGAGTCTAGAATCGTTATTGTATCAAGTGATATATATCTCGATCCATTATCCACTAAGGATTTATTGATTCCTTATATTGTAGGAAAGAGCAAGAAAAAGATCAACTAATATATCAATCTACCACATAACCGCACCAACTCAAGGTGGGCTTTCTTTTACAACTATATCGTGGGCCAAAATAAAATCAAATTAATGTTTTCTTTTCAAAAGCATATCAATCATGAAATGAAATGTTTTGTTTTTAACTGTTTAGTCATTCCCTACTATTTTTTGTTTTCTATCTGTCGTCGCTTTGGGAATAGCCCACTTAGAGAAGAACATCAAATATATTCAATGTGGATGTTGACTTGGTGTATTACGAGTCTTAATGACCGTACCATGGTAGACACCATGGGTTTTGCACTATTGATGCTTATCGTGACTGTGGTAGGGGGCCATCTTTGAGTCACATGTTTTTGCAGATAATTTAACTATGTAGAAAGAGCATGCTCATTCATAAAATGTTTTGGTGCCATGGGAGGGTATCAAACTTAAATTCCCATGTGCGACCCAATTAAAAAGGCATGACAAAATTATATATTTATGTTTTCGCGCATGTGTTCTTTAAGTACAATTAATCATACTTAGCCCCTTGTGTTATTTCTAAAATGCACAGGTTAAAAGAAACATTTGGAGCAAAGTATGAGGAAGCAGTCGAGGTGGAGTTGAAGACTTCTTTTTTGTAATAGTTAGATGTTGAAGTATGTATCTTCATATGCATACTTCATTAATAATTTTCTTCTGCTGAAACTCTTTGTCTTTTGATAGCCTTTTGATAGTTTGTTAAACTTGAATACTTTGATATTCGTTCTTGAGAAGCCAAGATTCCTTCTCAAGGAGGCACCTTTGCTAAATTTACATCTCTAGGGACATGTGTGTATTGATTCATATCTTTAATTGCTTTTCTTTTCTTCAAATTTGATATCCCAAATATATGTCTCACACCTTATGTTTCTCACTTCTCTGATTTATATTTTGTTATTAAGTTGGGGCGTGACAACATATTTCATGAGTGAGGATTGATTTTCTGCGCACCATTCTAGATTTGATTTCGCCTTCACGGTATTTTCTTGGTGCACAAACAATCCGCTTTTGATTATGTATGTAATTTTGATTGCAATTATTAAAGAGAGATATTAGGATGTAGTTTTGGAAAGAATATAATATGAATATATTAATTACTGTTAAATCCTTAATGTATTTAAAAAGTAATTAAATTAAGTAATAAAATAAAGTAAAACATTAAATCTGAACCATTCAAAATTGAAAAATGAATGTCTAGATTAGTTCTTATTTCTCATGTGGATAGTGGTTCACATATGATTACAACTATATATATATACAACAATGATTTGCACTCTGTAATTTAAGGGTGTTAGGAATATTGTACCCCTTGGTCTTAATTGTATTTGTTATAGTTTTGGTGCATCAAAGCTAGAATATCTAGTTACTAGCAACTTAGAATCGTGCCGAAATTGTAAAAGCCAGTATAGGATAATCATATTCGAGTTGTAATAGAGCTAAAAGTAATAGCTGAAGTTTGCTGAAGGAGTCAGCAAAGTTCGAGAATAACGCTAGAAGAGTCAAGCAATACAGGAATAGATTGCCGAAGGAGTCACAAATATAAAGATTGCTAAGGCCGCTAGCAAACAATGAAGTATCAAAAGGCTAGCAAACATACGGAGATTGTTGAAGGCACTCAGTGAATATATCAAGATTGCTGAAGGATTGAAGCAAGCGGATTGTTTAATCTCAGCAGACAAATAGCTACCCAGCAAACGCCTAATAAAAATCAACAATCAACATAAAAGTCGTGGAAGGAAGGATCTTAATTTTAGAATTTAAGGAATCTCCTGGAATCAGAAGGCATAATTATCAACAGATAAAAGGAAGATCCAATCTGACAAAACTAAGGAGAGAGCCAATCAGACACGGAGGAGATTTAAAGAGTCTCTGCACTTCTCGGAAAAAGAAGAACAGAGATTGGCGAACGGACAACCAGTGTCTAACGGATAAGATTCAAACAAGAAGTTTGAATCTTCGTCTATAAATTGAAGGATTCCATGAACTACAAAAAGGTTCCACGAGTTACACACAAGTGTTCTGAGAGTTCCACGAATTCCACGAACTTAGAGAATTCAAAATCCAATCATACATCGATCAAGGCTTAGCAAAAGCTTCCAAGTTCATCATCTCAAGACCTTTTGAAGTTCGCTTCTAAGGTTATCTTTGGGATTCTTTCTATCCTAGAAAGAATCTACAATCACCTTGATCTACAAGGCTTATTATTACGGGCTATTGCCGCAAGTGAAGGAAAGTTCCAGGAAGAACTATAAAACTCCTAGTTCGACTTCCAAAGGAGAAGTGAGGTGTGTCTTAACTCTAAGGGGTGTCGAGAAGATTGACAACCGAGGTGCTTGAAGGTGCGGGGTGATCAGACGGAGCAGCTATTCACAGCTAGAGATCGAGCCTGACCTTTGTAATCAATCTTAGTGAATTTCTAGTAAGTGGACATAGAACATTTGTTCGAACCACTATAATCCTTGTGTTACTTACTATTTATTGCTTTATTACTCATCGCTTATTTTGAAACACAACACATCAAGTGTTGTCGTATACCTTGAAATGAATCTAAGTAATATTCGAGCTTAAATACATTTTATAAACACTTGCTGAGTCACGACATCAGCAAGGTAAGTGCAATTACAATTAAAACATTCCACTGCAACTATAAACACTCTGATCGGGGACCAACAAAGGGGATCAGTTCCTTAATTACACCATTTACTTTTAAACTTGACATGTTCAATTTTCATTTTTTTAGTCCATCGCCTTCTCCAACAAAATAAATACTGCCGGCAATCAGAAAACATATGAATAACACCAATCACTACCGGTAAATAATTATGGGCTTTCATTAAACCTTGTTGAAAAGTCGTTGTTTAGTTTAGGAAACTTTCGATGAAGTTTAGTTTTTTTTGTCCACAGATTGGTTCACCCAAAAAACACTTTCGAAATCTAGAAGAACGCGAATACATATGGGTATAACATGTTCTCTTATCATTAAATCATATTGAAAAGTTACAGTTTCGTTTAGTTAAACTTCGAATGAGATTATTTTATTTTTTTTGTCCCCATATTTTTTTTTAAAAAAAAAATATATGCTGAGGAACTGAAATGAAGAAACAGAAAAACAGCGAAGAGGACCCACTTACGAAATATTCTAATTTTATTAAATATTTTTGAAAATTTTCTATTTTGTTGACAGAGACTCTGATTAAAATCGATGAATAGTTCATTTACAAATAATATGATTATAGGTGTGATATAAATATATTTTTTCTAAAGCTATTGTATATGCATAATTCTTGCTAATAATATTTAATGCAAATTATGTAAGTTACATGAAAAAATAATGTAAATCTTTTGGGACTTAAATGCAATTATTCGAAATATTGGTTCATGCGACATATTTTGTTGTCTAGTGCAACTTTTATGTGTAATTAAGTATAATTTTTGTGAAGTGTAATGCATGTATTTGTCAACTTATTTAGACGATAATCTTATTTGGAGCTTGGGTGATTATAGTTTCGACTATTTTTTAATTAATTTAATAATATAATGTAACTATTTGTGTACTCTTTTGTAGTTTGATTAATTTTAAAAAGCAAAAAGTAGTATGGCGCGTGAAAGAAACGCAGTGAAGGAACCATCATCTGAAGGTTAGTTGTGTATATTTCTGAATTAAACAATAATTCGACAAAAATAATGCAACTTTCAATGTTTTTTAATAAAAAATCAAGACTGATTATTTGACGTACGCAAATTGTTGACCAATTTGTAGATCCAAAAATCAAATGAAAAATCTAAGGATCAAATACAACAAATAACTGATAGCAAAAATTTGTGTTAGACACGCTTAAATGGTTTAGGTGGGTTTTATCCATACCCAAATGAGTTCACTCATCCCAAATAGGGTTTATTAATTCCCAATTAGGGTATATTAGATGGATTTAACTTAGGTTAATAGATAAAATCCACCTAAACCGTTTAGGCGTGCCTAACCTGAGACCTTCTATAATTGATTAGATCCTGATTCAATAATCTCGATGAAGAAATCTGCAAAAAAACAAACAAGTACTTTGAACAACACTGCAAGGTTGGACTTCAACATGAATAAGTTTCTGGAAAATTATGAGAACTGCAAGTTGTTCAGTAGCTTTATAAAAATGATATTTCGACCTATTTATTCTTGGGTTGCATGAATACCATAGTTTTTGTTTATGGTAGTTTTTGTTGGGATGTTTTGTTGCTATTCAGAGTTTAATGGTAATGCAATTCATGCATTACAAACAAATAATTAGTTTTACTGTTGACTTTATACTTGTGTTTTATAATGAGCGGAATTTATTAATACCCATTCTCACTATATGCATTATGAAAATACCCAAAACATTATATTCATTCACAAAATACCCACTGCACATTCTGACACATTTCAGAATTCTGTTATTGAGGAGAGAGAAGGTCGGTGTCGGGCCACCGACACCGACCCTGGCACCGACCCACAATTAAAATAAAGAAAAAAAAATTCATGTGAGTGGGTCGGTGGTCGGTGCCGACACCGACCCTTGCCACCGACCAGAAATTAAAATAAATAAATAAAAAATTGAGAGGAGAAATTAAAATTTAAAAAAAATTTTTGAGAAGGGTCGGTGGCTGCCTTCCGCCACTGACCCCCGCCGCCGACCCATGCACACACCGCCACCGACCCACACCCCTCCCCACACCCATGCACACACCACACCATATATATATATATATAACATTAATTATATTATATAATATATATTACTTATATTATATATATTAATATGTATATTTTATATTTTATTTTTATATTAAATCTTAAAAGTTATTAAAAAACTTGGTGATGTGATGTTGATGTCAAAAAAGTCAAAAGTGGGTATTTGTTGAATGTGTTTAATGTTTTGGGTATTTTCATAATGTGTTTAGTGGTTTTGGGTATTTAAAATATTTTTCACTTTTATAATAATAACAAATTGTTAAAAGAAAACTCATTTGCTTATCAGGAATTCCTACATTGTATATAACAATTTAGTGGCATTATATTATATTATAAAATACAGTGAGGAAAAAATTAATTTATTTAAAATAGTAGCATTATTTTAATTGATTCGTTTGAGTATCAAAACATGATGCAAGACTAAATATTATACAGAGAATCATACCACAAATAGTAGCATTATTTAGCAAATATAGTTGCATTATTGTTGATCCCAAAATCAAAGTACAAATACGTGCAACGGAAGGTTTGAATATGCAGCGGAAACAATAATTAAAATAATTGCACTTGTCCAGATAAACAAAGAATAGTCACTTTAGTGTGTAAAAGACGTAAGCTTAGGTTTGTTCTGGTTAAGTCAGTTTCACAGAGTATAAACTTCAATACTTGGACAAGTATTGAAGGTTTTAACAGTCAGTTTGTGAAAAAAAAAAAAAAAAACAGAGCATGAATATAAGTAAAGTAGTAAAGAACACACAAAATTTATATTGGTTCGGATCTAAATATCCTACATCCACTCTTCAGACCCAAGGTCTGGATAATTCATTAAGTAAGTACAAGTCTCCTTAGGATCTATACACAGCCCGTCGGTGCCTCCGTCCTTCGGTCAGTTGTGACACTCGCCTAAGAACTCCTTGCAGATTTAGTCTTCAGGTGGAAGTGAAGACGGCACCCTGCAGCTTTCTTCCCGGTGGTTGAATGTTGATTTTTCTTCCCAGAACTCAGGTTGTTGGCATACGCCCGTGAGAATCAGTATCCCAGACTAGGAAACTGACTGCTATGAATATATCTTGGAAATGTAAATTCACCAAAGAAAAGCTTCAGCCTCGTGCAAGGAGTAATAACTTGAGTCAAAGAATCAAATCTCTTGTTAAGAAACACGGAAACTCAGAGAGTTTTAGCAAAGAGATGGCTTAGCAGAATGCCCTTGTCGTGTGATGACTTTCAGATTTCATAATCGTTTAAGGTTGAAGGGCAAACCTATTTATAGAGGATTTCCTCCGAAATTTTGAATTTCTTCCTATTAGACACATAAATCAAGTTGTTAGACTCATGGAAGATATTGTCCAACCATAGCCCATGTCATAGGACTGCTTTCTGCTCTGCTTTGCTCTGCTGTGTCAATGTACTATATACACTAACTTTATGTCAGACTAAGTTTCAGTCCGAGGGATTCAAGTTTGGATAACCTCATACTGACTTTCACTTGGGCATGTATATGCCTAAGTCCAACTGAGCTTCGATATCTTTTGAATAACTCGTGCTTTAAAGGAAGAGGCTCTTATACTGACTTCCCAAGGTCAGTATAGCCTAGCCCTCGTACTGACTTCCCATAGTCAGTATGGTAGAACCTCATACTGATGGTCCTCAGTCAATATAGAAAACACTCTCATACTCATTTCTCCTGGTCAATATGAAAACCCTCATATTAATTTCTCCTAGTCAATATCGGGAAGCCCTCATACTAACTTCTCCTGGTCAGTATGGAAACCCTTATACTGACTGCTCCAACTCAGTTTTGGTTAAGGCTATACTTGGTGGAAACAAAGTGTCAAGGCGTGCAGGTAGTCAATTCTCGAGTATTCTCCTTTGCTCGGTCTTCAACCTAAGTTCTATTACAACTCGATTAATCCTATACAAGGATTACAATTTAGAACTCTAGAAACTAAAAAATTGACTAAGATGTCTTACAATCTTTGACCCACCAATCCACAAAAAGTAAGGAAGGATTTTGTTGGGAAAGTACGCGAGCACGTGCTGAGGCAGAGAGAGCTCGTCTTGCT